>JASANF010003632.1:0-45778 GCA_030248245.1 Trissonchulus sp. WLG1_4 | reverse complement strand
AAAAACTACGAGGCGTCAATACTCTGAACAAAAGGATGTAAAATGACATTAAAATAAGTGGCACAGGGTGGCAAGGGTAAAGACTGTTTAATGCTAATTACATAATGATTATTTAGTATTATTGCAAGTGATGACAGACATTCACAATTTAGATTCAATGTTTAAAGCTGAAAACAGGCAAATTGTAGGAGCAATATTCTTAAAAGCTCATGTATTTTAGTTGTTGACTTAAGTAACTAATTTTGGTTATAGCTGAGTCGCCTATGACAGTAATCAATTGCTCATCACATATTACAAAACAGTCGAGTATTGCTGTTGAGGTTGAAATGCTACGGTCGTATAATGATGCAGATGAAAAAAGTTGGTGTTGCTTATTTTTTGAAGAGATGCTAGGCATTTTCATAATGTTGAACGTAAATTGTAAAACTTGGTTTTAAGTGTAAATTTAGTTTTAGTTTTTTATTTCAGTTGCTTTGGTGGCGAAGAAATATAATGTGCCTCGGCAAATCTTATACAGAAAAATAAAGACCAATCAACAGGCTGGCCATCCGCTAGGTCGACCCCCTGTAATGTCTTCTGAAGCCGAAAATTAACTGTTCGAGCTTTGACGAGCAGTGTCCGTGTTTTCGATATTGTGATCAAAATGGATTTCCCACATACCTTTAACAAAGAAAAGAAACGAGCAGGGGAGAAATGGTGGAAACTGTTTGAAGCTTGCCATTCAGGTATTACCTTTCGCAAACCTGAACATACGTCACTCATGCGTGGTCTGGGAATAAAAGTTGGAGCTTGGTTCGACGTGCTTAATACCGTTTTGGATTCCAGCTGGTGTTCGAGATTGTCCTGACCTGATTTGGAATTTGGACGAATCGGCTCTTGTTACAGTGCCAAACAGCACTGCAGAAGTGACCTCATTCATGGATTTCCGCACACAACCGAAGAATGTTTCAGCTGAAAGAGGAAAAATAACGACACTCGTTGCTGCTTGTAGTGCCAGTGGGAAATTCGAGCCGTCCATGCTAATTTTTAAGGGAGCAAAGGTGACTAGTAAATGGCTAGAAGCTGTGCAACAAGGAACCAAAGTCACAGTTTCAGAAAACGGCTGGTCTAATAACGAAAAATTTGTGGAATTTATGAAGCACTTTGTGGAACAGGCCCCACCAGTTCCAGAAGGAAAACGTTTGGTTTTGATATTGGATGGGCATGGCAGCCATGCCTTGTTGGATGCAATTGAAGTTGCCCGTGCGCACAATGTTGAGTTGTTATGCTTGCCTGCTCACACCAAAAACTATCTACAGCCTCTTGATCGTTGTGTTTTTGCTCCGTTTAAACGTAAATGGACCACTGTGTGCGATAATTGGATCAGAAATCATCGAAACCATAAGGCCGGTTACAAAATTACATATAGAGATTGTATAAAATGGCATAGACGCCTGTTTCGCAGGCTCATGACGCAATCTCAGGTTTTCGTGCAACGGGCATTTACCCGTTTAACCCGAATGCGGTGCCTGATGAGGCCTACGCTCTGGCGGATGCTGTGAATACTATGGCCTATATGGAGAGAGCGGAGGAAAATGATGACGATAGTGATTCCACTACTGAAACCAATAACCGAGCGGATGTGCCAGAAGTTGAAGTTTTGGAAGCTGAACCGGTTTTGGGATACCTGTAAACTGCCGCTGAAACCTCTACATTGGGCGCAAATTCGCCGCCCCGTCACCAGTCAACGGCTCGAAATTTGAACGATTTTCTGCCAGTCAATTTGTTAAGTACTCCAACATCCGACTCGAGTTCAATGCCAAATATTGTACACCCGGAACAACAAGACTCGGAATATCAAGGCTGGGGTCTGGAAATTGAGTTGGACGAAAATGGCCACCAATCGTTTTTGGATATGTTTCCCGATGATTTGTCCCCAAACATTGCACCACCGGAGCCAAAACGTCGTCGCCTCAATGCCGGTAAGATCCAGGCAAAGAATTAAGAAATGAGGTAAAACCCCATTAAAAATTCGACACAGGAAAACACAAGGGTCCTATTCTGGCCAGTTTGTGGGGTCGGGGTTGGTAGACTTTGTCTGAAAACAGGCGATTTGCAGGTTTTGTGCTCAGCTACCTAAAACACAACTTTTTTGGTCCATTTGCTGGGGTAGCAGATTTGGCATAGATTTATGACTGCTGTGCGAAAATCTGCAGTTTAAGTGTTTGTTTAATTTAATTACAATAAACTGCACCAAATTTGATTAACTGACGATTAGCTTAAACCCGTTTAACTCAGACTGTAATTCCTTAAATCGTCTTAAGTCGAAGATTAAGATAGGATAAAGGATAGAATATTAAGATAAGATTAAGTTAATTCCTTAACCAATGAAGATTAGTGCAGTTGGGCGTTGGGGCTTAAGATTTAGTTGAAAATTGCTGTTTAGTTGCGATATAAATAGGACTTAACTAAATCTATTGAACTGAAATTGAGCTCCAGCTCAAACTTAAGTTAATCCGATTTGGTGCAGTCCACCCTTAGTGAAGCAAAATAGCATATTTTACCTTACATCAATGTCATTATATTGCTAAATACTAAAATAATAACAGATAAATTAAATATAAATTTTAGGTTCTGGTTTGTATTTTAGAAATGCACTTAACTAGTCCTGAAAATGTTGAAATCCTGCTTATGAAGAAAACTGGTCGAAGTTCTCGGGGCAAAATTTTTTCCCAAACACCGCCACGGTAAAAAAAGAATCCAGTCATGTAAAAGCGTTGCTTCGGCAATAACACCGCTTTCTCATACTACACCCATTCCTACTGACCAGCCGTCTACTTCGAGTGCACAGACGTACGATCCTTGTGCTGCTTGCAAAAGAATCGATAAAGCAGGGTCAAACTGGATTCAATGTTCTAATTGTGACAAGTGGCTGCACGATAAATGTCCCGGTAAAGCACTGGATCGCTACTTTTTATGTCTGGCTTGTTTCTCTAATGCCAAGTGATTTTGTTTAAGTTTGACTTTTGTAGAGTCTTAGAGCTAATGCTTGTTTAGTTTGTTTTAGTTGTTTAGTAATGTTTTGTTTAGTTTGGCCTATGACGTTCTTACGACTTGTGTAACCTGGATATACCTATACTTCGACATAAGTTAAATGTTTGGTTAGTCTGTTAGTTTTGTAAGGTTACTTATGTGTTCACATTTAAATATAAGTTGGGTTTTCTAATAGAAATATCAACACAATTAATGAATGTTCTAGAATTTTTTCCAAGAAAATTATGGTTACGTTTTATTGGACTGAAATTTTTAATAGTTATTGTAATGTTAATTTAAAACACTCATTTATAGTGTGACCTGTCCTAAGAGGGATTTCAGCAGCTAAGCTTACCGCTGTTTGTGTGCATAGCGTAAAATTTGTTAAAAGGGCACAGAATTTTTCACAAAAGTTTTGATTTTTTGAAAATTGTCTGCTGGATTGACAAACTACTATAGTAATAACAAACTAGTTTTTAGTAAAACACTAATAATTAGCCATAATACTGGTTTAATTTCCATTTGGTTTATTTGAGTTGTATTTGCTTTGATTTCTAAGTGATTTAAATTGTATTTGCTTTGATTTGTTAACTTAATTTTTTCCAAGATTTTCCTTTGGTTGTTTTTTGCATTTACTGTAATAACCACAATTGTATAAATGTTTTTGAGAAAAATACAATTTGTCTGAAGTTAGTATTCATTACTTTGCATTTACCATAAATTAGATAGAGCTAAGTAATTTTTTCTCATAATGCCCATAATAGGCACCTACTTATCATATTAGGCAACTGATGACTCATATTAGGCAACTTTTAACGCCTATGACACAAGTGTTAATTTAGGGGGTGCCCATATTTGGCGTTTTTTCTCCTGTTCTCGAGCTATTCTCTGATGGTGCAGTGAAAAAATTAGACAATAAAACCTCGAGAATACTATTCTGGAATAGCTCGAGAATAAAAATAGCTGGAAAATAAGGTGGTGCACTCGGCCGTAAATGTCTAAAATATCTAATAATAATCCGACACGTGGAGTGGTGGCGATGGACGCTTCTGCTCATAAACTTGGCGGCTTAAGCGACATTTACTTTTGATGGTAAAACTGGTTGACTTACGGTTAACTGGTTGACTTACGTTAACAAAATGGTTGAACTTACGGCTGCAGCAGCGACCGTAATCAAAAATCCCAAGCACAACATTGCTAAAACACAAAAAATGGGGGAAAAAGATCGGGAAGAGCTCAACCGCAAAAGTTGGGTTATAATTCAGTATAGCATCAGAGTCTCAAATCAGGGAAAGCTATTGAGCTTGACAAAACACAGGAGATGGTTTTACTTCACCATTCGCGAGCTGTTAACAGGACTTAAATTTTGATTATATTGTGACGTACATTTAGATTATGTACTTTCTCACTAACGCTCATTCATTTATTAGGCGAGATCTAGGTCACGCATTCTCAAGATCACATAATTTTCCTTGTTTTAGTTCTTCCTGCCTTAGATTAAAGGCCTATCTTTAGCCTGAAACAGACGTAGGTGGTCGCTCCACTCTCTCACCAGATTAACCTACAAATGTAGGATGAATGTATGCATGTGTTTTTCCTGTTGCGAGCTATGATTTGGGTGCTGTAGTGCAAAGTATGTTTTGCGTGTGAGGCTGTATGTTTTACTGTGCGTTTGCTGTATAATTGTGTCTGCCTTCACTCTTGCTGGACACTGACTGTGCTGAGTGTTACAGTGTCACACAGCCTGTCTGCTGTCTCTCTTTCACTATGCTGTTACTTTCCTGCTGGCCAGTTCTGCAGCCTGACTGTGTGTGTGTGTGTGTGTGTGTGTGTGTGTGTGTGTGTGTGTGTGTGTGTGTGTGTGTGTGTGTGTGTGTGTGTGTGTGTGTGTGTGTGTGTGTGTGTGTGTGTGTGTGTGTGTGTGTGTGTGTGTGTTCGTGTGTGTCTGTGTGTGTGCGCGCGTGTGCGTGTGCGTGCGTGCGTTCGTTTACATGGGTGGGATTCACAAACACATTTGAGCTTAGACCCAGTCTAAGTCTTAGACTGCGTTTAAACGAAGTCTGGCTAAACTAACGTTTAGACCTCTGCATATGATTTGCGTGTAAATTTGGTTCTATTTTCGTGTTCTAAATTTGATTACGTTATATTCCTGATTCACGAGCTCAGTCTAACGCTTAACTTAAACGCCCGCTAGTGTTGAATTTAGACTAGCCTTTTGGCTAGTCTAAGGTTAGTGTTGAGGTGTTTTTTCATTATTTTACTTGGAGTAATTTTTTAACATTTTTTGATTTTTATAGTTTTAATTAGTTCTTGTTCAACTTATAGGCTAATAATATCGTGTATTATCATGTCTATTTTACTTTTTAGCTACTAGTATACGTTCATATGGCAGTTAATGTAAATAATATACTTACGTTAGATAATAGGAAAATTTTGTTACCATATTGTTTACTTATTGATTTTTGCTATTAACAGTTTATAAAGCTCTAAAGTTAGTAAAGTCAACTACCTAATTGACTTAAATTGATAAAAATGATTAAAAATTACAAAAATTACTGAAGTAATAATTAATTAATAATAATAATAGGTATTCGGCTTTAAGCATAATCATACCAACTGTAAACTGTTCTCATTATTATCGCCTAATGCTGTTGCTTCATCTTTGTTATTTTAGCTTGCAACAAGATAGCTTAAGTTTTAGGTATTTTTAAGAGCTGTTGTAATTGTTTCAATTAATGTCAATTTTTAATTAATATAATTGTATGTTAAATAGTAAATTAATTATCTTATTTACCAATTGTCAATTTTTCTTTTTAACTACGTAATTAACTTGAATTTCAAATTAACTTTTATTAAAAAGTAATTTTATTACCTAAATTAATAGCATTGTCGGTACGTATTAAAGCAAAATGTTCTGCAATAGTACTGAAAAATAATTAGAATAAAGAATTCTGTTAAACGAGCTTGTTTAACTTAAACGGGCTTTGTGGATAAGCGGTTTAGAATTGGGTCTAAACGTTCTTTTAAGCTAGACAAGGTTTCAAATGAATTAGAACAAAAAAATCAGATGACACACACTAATCATATCGATCTTTGTGAATCATGTTGCTAACTTAGACCAACGATTTCGTTTGCGTTTAAACGCCAGTCTAACTTAGACTGCGTTTAAAAGCGCTTTATGAATCCCACCCATCGTGTCTGTCAGATCGCTTGAATTTGAACTCATGCATAATGTGCAAAGCAGTTCACAGCACTTCTGTTGAAATTCAATGTGCTACAAAACCCAATGCGCTAATGCTTCACCAAAAGTTTAAACGCATGGATGCAACATTTTCAAAATCGCTTCTGGAACATTCTTATAATCATAATACAAATCATAATAATCTCTAATACAAATTTACGTGCGCTTTGAGATTTAACTGATTTGTGGATGTAGGATTGGAGCTGCAGCTGGTGGCAGGTGGCGGTGTACTGCAGTACCGCCTGGTCCTGGCCTAACGTATTCGCAAAAGGGAATAAATTCTAATTACGTCTCACTTATCTAACTATAAATATACCTACATACATTAGGCTGACAGATAGCCTATAGAAAACTTTTCACCACGTTGTTAGGTCGCACACATCTTAAAAACTACACTTTCATTCGTTAGGAATTAATTTATGCTGCGCAACAGGCTTTGCCGTAGTATACGGAAGTGGTTCCAGTTAATTAACAGAAGGCTGCAATATTTAATGATTACATTTTAGCGCCAAATTTTTTCACTTGGTATATTCTCGCACCAGAACCGTGTTAAATATACTTAGAGAATTTAGGTAAGAACCAGTCCTTACTCTTCTTGTGGCTAGGCCTGTCACACTATTGTGACAAAACAAACCCAATCTGCGGCAAAACCTTCAGTAAGTATTAAGCAACACTTTCAAGTAAGCTGACCATTGGGTCAGCTAAATCCTGTTGTGCAGCATTTATTTTACTTCAAATTGTACAATATAAAAGACTGGCGTAGTGTTTTTTTCAGCAAACTGTATATGCAAAATAATTGAAGGTGTTTTTCCCATACAACAAATTGTGTAAAAACAAGCTAGTAGTCTGTCAAACGAAAAAATAATGTATAGTAACACCATTCTAATTCGAAAGTCATGAGTTGCATCCTTCGATTAAGCAGTTTAGTAAATCAATTTCTAGTCTGCAGGTATCTTTCAAAGGAAAAAATAGAACGATATTAATAAAACGCAGCGATCAAAGTTGGAAAAAGCATTGCGTTCATAGGCTAAGGCAAACATCAAATGCCTTGAATAACTAACGAAAATGAAACCCTTAAGATGCATTATTCCTAGTTTCTGGAAAAATAAATATAAGGCAAAAGACAAACTTATTAAAAACTGTTGATATAAAATAAGTTTAAAAAAGTTGCCGAAACCCGGGATCGAACCACGAACCTTTAAATCTTCAGTCTAATGCTCTCCCAACTGTGCTATTTCGGCTTGCTAGTAATCCTTAACATGACATAACATAACATATAACATATAGTCAACATGACAACTGGTAGCTCTGTGATTGCAAGCGTAAGATAACATCAACAGCCTTATTAAAACTTTGGTTCATTGATAATCATTTCGTTGATCAATAAGTATTTTCAGAATTTACGTTGAAATAAGTTTAGTGTAGCAATGTTTTTTGTAGTACATATTACTGAAAGCTTGAGTCTGATGCACTGTTCCACTAAAATGATCTAAGTTACTTTGTGATTAATTTGTAGGAACCGGTTCGTTCTGACGGCAGCGCTTTGGATTAATAATCTGAGGACAGATGATTATATTCCGGTACCTAAATCCAGTTTTTTGAAGCTGCAAATTCCAATTCGACGTAGCGTTGCACTGCCGATACCTGTGACGTTGTGTTCTACTGAGCTACCAGTCTTTTTCAAGTGTAACTTAACACTGTAATTGTAGGTGACACACGCACATACATATTTGAGCTAAAGTAAAACATGCATACAGACAAATTTCTTGCACAGTTTAGTGTTATAATGCCAAAATCAAAATTAAAGACCTGTTGTGCTGTGGCACAACCAAATTGGTTGCTCAAGATGTTTGTGTGCCGTTTATTTTCTAAACCTCGTATTGTGCTATGACGTCTGTACCAGCAACAATATGAGCCGGTATTTACAACGCGCCATTGTTCAATATCGTCACGTTGTACTCAATACATCTAAGTCAACAACTTCTTTCTGCTGAGTGAGTAGTGGTTGATTGAGGCATAAGTGTCAATATTCCACGGGAATTGTTAAACGCATTTGTGAAGAAGACCTAAGCATGAACATGTTTTGTAATAGATAAACTTAACAAGGAGCTTTCAGATACCACTTTAAGCCCTTGTAGAAAATAGGAGTATACTAGTGAATTCAAAGTATAAAAACTAAAACATAACTGAGTTTCAAAAAAGTTTAGAAAAAATTGGGCTTCAGAAAAAAAAATAGTCTCGCCCTGGATTTGAACCAGGGACGTCTCGCACCCAAAGGGAATCATTGCACTCGACCAACGAGCCTTGACAGAAACAGTACTAATAGTTTGACAACAAACAACAATATTTTTGATGTTTATTGCTTAATAACGTTGTGAATAAAAATGTTTATTAACAACCAAACAAAATTTAACTTGAACTGTTTTCAATTTAAAAAAAATAATTGTAACTTTTTTGACTGTGCTACATCCACAACATTTGCTGATTAGCTCCGTTGTTTCTTCGATTCTAACAGGTGCCGGTTCGCTCAGCAGGTTATGCGCGTCTACAGACTAACTCTAACTCTAACTAACTTTCAGTCTGACCAACCGCTTGTACAACCGGCTTCACTTATCTGGAGACGCTGTTTTTGCGTCCGACTAGAAATTTTTACGTGTAGTATGTTTATTTTTTATGTTCATTTTCTTAGTAGTGTGGAGATGGGATATCCCCGTCGAACGTAAATTGCGTATTAGTTTTATAACAACTGCGCTCAAAGAAATGAAATCTCTAAATGCAAATTTAGACATTGAAATTGAGGCGTAGTGGTTCCGCGTTTTTTAGCAACGTTTTATTCCTACATTGCAACCACTTCGTTATGTTTTCAGAAACGTTAACAGGCATAGTTTGAAACCGAAATCGTCTCGACTACCACAGAACAAATAATTGTGAAACGAACTCATCTTGAAAGATTTAGAACAATTACGAACCGAGAATCTATTCATAGTTTGTTTTGCATGTACATAGTCAACCTGCCAGACTTACCACTACCAGCGTTAAGTATTTTATTTGGAAAAGACCAAGATTGAATGCAACATATTTTCTTATGGAAAGACAGCCAGTTATCTATTCCAGCCAGAAACCTAGCCTAATTTCAATAAATAATGGAGACTATTTTTGTAAACAGTAAAACTGAAACCAAGTTATAACTAATCCGTATAGAGACGCAAAGTGTATTTTCTGAACTGATGGATTAGGTTTGACACTATTTTGAATAATTTCAATTGCTAAATCACAATTAGGATGCAAAAAGCAAAAACGCAGAATTTAAAACTAAGTTGTAAATAAATGAATATTAAATACCTATATGTATAAATATATGTATGTAAATAAACTAAATTGTTTGAACAAACATTAAAATTGTTAAAACATTTAAAATAATTAAAAAAAGTGCGCTGCCGCGAAAAGACGCATTCGGTTTCAGTGCCGTGAAATTTTAATAGCGTTACTTCTGAAACAGGTACTGTTAGGACTAACTCTTACTAAGTTGCAGCTAAAATAGGGTTACAATGGGCGAAAGTTGGCCCATTTCACTGAGTTTTTCACGCGGCCCCGGGGCCGCGTATATACTATATTCAGAATCTAAAAATCCTACTCTAATCCGGGTAGGTCGAATTTCTAGCGTAAATTAAAACTAACTATGCAAATCGACGGAGCTGACATGATCTCAAACTACTGTAGAATGCAAAACATGCAGCTCCTGGGCGGAATCGAGCCACCGACGTTCTAATCATTAATCAGATGCTTTGTAGAAGCACTTAGCACTACCCACAGAGCCAACCGGGCTGTTGAATCAATGGCAAATTGCACACGACTAGGATCACACGTAATTAACAAGTTGTGTAGCAGCGCAGCAAACAGGGATTAATATTCAAAATGTTCTGCATGCTCACATGTCCTGTGGAACATAAACGTCCGATTGTACCAACTTTTTCTCTGAGCTATTCTTATTCTTGAGTTATTCCAGAATAGTTATTCTCGAGGTTTTATTCTCCAGCTTTTCCACTGCTATTCTTTCTTGAGCTATTCTCTCAACTTTCAAGAACAACTAATCACGAGCTTAAATATTGGTGCAATGAAAATGTATTTTCATTCCTGAGCTATTCTCTAACTTTGCATCTCTTGGGCTTTTTTGGTGCAATCCGGTGAAAATGTAAATAAATTTTTAAATGAATGAATTTAATGTTTCTATTCCCTGATATCAGGTGCAATCAGTGCAATCTTCTGTCCGACGTCGACACTCATATTTCTATTTGTGACCAAAGCTAAGAAGTTAGCAAGCACATCAGCTCATATTAGCTGATGCATATTAACTAGTTTGAACCCGTAGTCTTATTGGTGTAGTGGTTAGTGTTCTTGAATCTGAATCTGTGGATCTGAGTTCAAATCTCGCTAACCACATTTACAAGAATGTGAGTGCATAATTGACTCTTTATTTTTTTTAATTTTATTTCCTTATTTTAATCTTCGATTTCAAACGGGTTTCTGTGTAGTTCACCATTTTTTGTCTGAAGACAGACTTTGAGCTACTCAGCAGTAAATGTGAGCTACGCGATGAAGTTACAAATCATTTTTCCGAAAATTTGGCCGCGTTTGATATTTCCTGTGGAATATTAACACTCAAACCTGACAATGTTCCACTTCTCACTCAGTAGAAGAGCTTGTCGTTCATTATTAATTATCAGTTTTATGAGCTGTGTTCGCCCCCAAACCAAAGTCGTCGCGCGTCGTTTTAATTTGTCTTGTCAGTTTTCTTAACTGTCGTGCTTACTGGCTGTAATATGAATTAATTTTAGACAGAATCAATAGATAGTTGTTAATTTTAATAAAACAAAATTTTAGAATTTTGAGTTTAAGGGGGGGGGGGGGTGGGTCGCAGTGGGTGCTCGTAGCCCCACGCGTCCTCTGCCTCAGACTTTCCTCATCCGTGTTGACCCGGCGTGGGGAAAGCCTGTGCACCCCGCACCTATTCACAATTATTAAACGTACTATACTGACTAGGCGACAATATTCACTCCTAAACTACTGACTACACATGTCCAAAAATTTTTAGCTGAAACCAAGAGACGGCTTTTGAAACTTCTACTCAAACCAATAAGCTCCAAATATTAACAAGGTTTGGAAAATAGTTTTTAGATAATTTAATAGGTGATAACACTAATCAATAATAATACCGGGTTACTGGCGGTTAGTTGCTAATGCAAGCAAACAGTCAGATAAACCCATTGTATCAATTTTTTCAGGATTACATACATATTCATAAACCAACGGAATGGATTAATAATTATTATTTTTAAATTCATTGTAACAAACACGGCATAGCTGATGTTTTGTGCTATAGTATATAAAAAATTGTATAGACAAAAACACGAATGAATGTAGTGAAGTTTTGTATTAATTGCTATATATTGAATAACTAAAAGACTACTGAATTAACTACATAGGTTCAGTCCCTTGTACATCTAAATTTCAGTGCTATGTTTCTATGCATCTATGTAGGGCAAATGGTTTACTTTTATTTCCCCAAAGTGCAGAAGCAGCTTTGTGAATTTAGTTTCTTCATGTAGGGTTAAAGAGGGGATCAATAACTATGATGCATGCCTACAACAATGCAATAACTAGATTCTATGTACATAGATGCACGCTGTGAATCTAGCAGCGTGCATTTAGTTATTGACGTTAGTTGCACTTGCAAAGGTGTGTTCGTCATCGTATAGACTATAAACAATTAATTTTTAATAGTTAATTTATTTGTTTTCTTGTTTTGTTTTGCTTTGTTTTGTTTGTTTGTTTTGTTTTGTTTGTTTTATTTTTTTGTTTATTTTGTTAATTTTTTGTTGAGTTAATTTGTTTTCTTCTAAAGTGTAATATTATGCTCTCGTCTAATTAAAGCATATCTACTTTTTGGATCGTTGTTTATTTTGTTTGAATGAAATGTTGTTAACTTTAACATCAACGTTAACAAAACAGTTGTGGTTTTTGGTTAACACGTTAACACAGTTTGCGCAAACACTGTATTTTATGATATTAAGTTATAAAAGGAAATTTTCTACCAAGAATGTTATGGCCGTGATAGTAGCCTATGTTATTTATCAGTATCAGTTGATTAAGTTTCCTTTTTTGTCACCAAATACGGTTTTATGCCTGTGCACTTTCGGTGTTGAGTAATTTTCTTGACGGGTATAATATAGTGATGTGGATCGAATCAGCGGATCGGATAGGAATGGATGGACCGATCGGGGGGTCGGATCGGATCGGATCGCTGAATTTGCCGGATCGGATAGCCGGATCGGATCGGCTTTAAAATTTCGGATCGGCGATCCGGATCGGTAGTATAAATTTTGAGTTTCGACGAAAAAAGTTCGAAATTTGACAAAAGTTTGCAAAATTTTAAAATCTTTTCGACAGATCAAACGCACAAGTAATAACTACCACTCAAATTATCACATTATCGGCTTGATATTAGTTTATGCTTACATAAGTGGAGGGGAAGTTTCTCATCGTGGAAGTTGCGTGAAGACACGGACTAAATGTGTGATGTGAAATGTTTAGAAATATAATTTTCACCTACAAAATCAATCTTGCACCGATGTTTTCGTTAGCACAGGAGTGGGGCATTGCTCGTTACAGGCAGAATCGACGCAGATAAAAATTTTTGAACAGCGACCCAACCCAACCCGTGGTTTCACACTTGTGGGCAACCCACGATTCAACCGATCCAATAGTCGGCCCACGACCAACCAACTTTGACCCACCATTTCACATAAGATACCGTACCTGGTGATTGATCGTTTTTGGATGATACTCCTGTACAATTTGCACAGTGTACAGCTGTACATTGTTCACGTTGGTACCTACGTTTACCGAATGATACCAAATTTAAATACCCAGACTGGATTGAACATGTGCAAAACTTTTCATAATTCGCCAGTTTGACGAAATGCAGCGACCCGCGCAGCCTGAAGTCTGCACGAGAGGTTTGACGCGGCTCAGATTTTCCAATCCAACCCAACCCAGTGGATATCCACTATCCACAACCTGCGGTAGTGACCCGAACATTTTCAAAACATTTCCATTTTCCATTTAATCAAAGTTTTTGGTCGCGGGATTGTCTAACTAACTAGCTCTCATTGCAAAAATGCCTTCTTATCATCTATAAACAAACTCATTAAATTTTTTAAGCAATATACTCATTATAATAAATCTAATACTTAACAATATTTTTCAAAAAATTGGGATGTTTAGCTTTCATCAAGGTTACACAATTTTGAATTTCTTAATTGGATCGGTGATTGGCATTGGATCGGATCGGATCGAATCACCCAACCAAGCATCCGGATCGGAACGGTATTGAAATTTCGCATCAACGGATCTGATCGACATCACTAAAAATAATAGGTAGAATCTGGTTGGAAAATGTTTCGTATGTATTAGAGGCAATACATGTGAAGAAAAGAAAACTAACGTTTTGCCAGTTGGACGGAAACTTGGCATACTACATGCAAACCCACTTGCATGCGCAATTTCGGGTGATCATGTTGGCATTTTAAATTGAAATGCGGAGCAACACTTTAGTTTCACATTATATGTAGCTCCCCAATCTAAGTATTAGTTCAGAAAAAAAAAACGGCTAAAACAAAACAAAGGAATCGATTTAATTGGTTTCTGAATTTTCTCACAGTATCACAGCTTTGTTTTCTCTTGCGCGGGTTGTTCCATTTGTCTGTTCGTCCCTGTGTCCTTGCTGTAGACTTTTGAAAGTTCTGAGCTTTTCGCTTCTTTCGTGTTTGGCTTGATGACGCTCCGTCCCCCTTTTTGTGTCTTTTTTTTTTTTCGTTGGGTTTTTTTCGTTTCGTGCGGCCTTTTTTTGCTTTGCTTTGCTTTTTGTTTGGGTGTTTTTTTTTTTTTCAAACGGGGGTTTTATTCAAGGCGGGGGCTTTATTCAAGGCAGGGGCTTTATTTTTTCGTGAAGGTCCAAACAGGGGCTTTATTCAAGGCGGGGGCTTTATTTTTTGTGGAGAATTTTGCGTACCAGATGTAAGTCAAAATATTTACGAGCTCTGTATTATTACACCATTTTACTATGGATGAAAAACAATAAGTAACAACGTAAGCCAAGTATCAGTCTTAAAGAATTGAATTTTATGATAGAACTGTTGAGCTACAGTTTACAAGGAGAAATGAACTAAAAATTTCGTTAGCAAATAGTCTAAATGGTTTGATAAAAGATAAGGACCAAAATCAAAATCGTTGGCAAAATAATAAACACAAAATAGTACGCAACTATTAGTCAAGAAAAGGAGGGGGGGAATCTACATAAAGACAGCATCATCAGGAAGACCCAGCGTGGACTCGAACCACGCATCTCTGGATCTGCAGACCAGCGCTCTGACCATTTGAGCTACTGGGCCGACGATGAGATTTCGTATATCTCTTTAAGTACTCTAGGTACCCTAGGTATCTTACATACTTCACATCCCTCCCCTTCTAGTAAACTTCTTCCCAAAGTTTTCCTGGGCTGTGCACTTCTACTACTACTACTACTACTACTAGCTATGGGCATCCCGGAGTGGGGTAGCGCCGGAAGCCAAAGCCGTCTCTATTATTTTCTATAAGGCTAGTGTCGCGAGGTCTCACCCTAACCTCATCATCAGCAAGCACTTCCAGGGACTGGTAAGCTCACACTGCTAGCGGGCAAGGAGCGGCTCCACTACTGAGCTAGAACCGGTTATAATTCCTACATATGCTCACCACCATTCTGCTCATGACGTTCGCAGTGATCCTGCTAAGGGTGTGACTGTGTCACCCAACAGCCCAATGCTAACTTCACACAAATCGCGGTCAGGGGATTCGGAGTTCGGCATGGAAGCCTCGCCATGTCAAGAAAAGGAGGGGGGATTCTATCTAAAGAAAAACAGCATCATCATCAGAATGACCCCGAGGAGATTTAAACCACCCATCTCTGGATCTGAATAGATTTGAATAGCCAGCGCTCTAGCTATTTGAGCTAGTGGGCCGACAATGAGCTGTCGTAAATCCCTTTTAGTACTCTCGGGGCCTATCTTACTTCACATATTAACTTGTGAAGTGGCTACAACAGTCTCAGACATAGGCATAAGACCCTCTATTATAGGCAGAATACTCTCGATTCTAAGTCGAGGATCCCTATATTTTAGACACTGGGATTTCTATTTCTCAGTTGAGGACTTCTATTCTAAACGAGTACCCTCTATTCTAAGCACAGAACCCTCTACTTTCGGCAGTGAACCCTCTATTCTAGGCAGACGAACCTTTACTGTAGGAACCTTAGCGCGGAACTCCAGGACGGTCTAAGGTCAAAGTGGACTGTGGATTCTTGTCAAATATGATGATCCATGTTTTAAAATTTTCGTCCATGGCATGTGCAGTGACGCCAAATGTAAAGTCTCACAAATGGCTATTTATCGGCTTTTTGAGCACATTTGCCTATGTAATGTCAAAATGTGCAAAATTTGAGAACTTTGATTTTTAACCTGAGTACCCCTCCCCCTTTTAGTTCAGGAACTTTTGAGCTATGAGGTTCACTCAATTTCATAAGAGTTTCTCAAATAATTTCGCCTAAATCCCGTTCAATTGAATTTTGCCAAAATATCTACAAATAATTTGTGCGGGGTGAAGGGGCCGTTCTGTGCTGGGTTTCCGTGGGGTCTGAGAGACGGTGGTGGCCACCAACTACACCTAGAAACGAGTTTTGTCCGAAAAAACTAAATTTTTTTAAAATCCACAGGTTGCCTAGGGGAACGCTGTAGGAGCAATCTGGGGACTAGTCAGAGAATCAAGGGGGTCACAGCCTAACCTTCTGATTTGGAATCGGACAAAATTCTACTCCTAAATATTCCTCGCCAAGCCACTGACCAAAAATTCCAAAACTTTCCAAAAGGGGAACCTTGGCGTGTCTTCTTCCGAAAATCTTAATTTTTGGGGTCACGTGACCTGCCGCCCCTAGGGTCAGGAGGTCACTAGAAGGGAGGGTGCCAATATTCACAAATGGAACTACCGACCAAACCTTACCTTACCACCTAACCTACCACTCCCTCTACATCGCCCCTAAAAAACAGAAAAAAAATGAAGGGTGCTATACCTGGGGTTGTTTGAAACATGTCATAATTTATGTACACAGGCCACAAAAAAACCATAACGATCAGCAACAATTCACTCACTCCAAATATGCAAAGCACACAATACGCGCGCAGTACAGCTTTATTCAGGCAATTGCAATTTAACCCCCAGCAGCTTCCTCGACGTTTGGGTGAAAAACCCATTTTGCGGGTTTTTTTTGGTGTCTTGGGGGGCTTTTTGTTTGGGATTGTTGGGGCTATACTGGACATTGGAAATATAACTATGTATGACTGTGATAAAATTTTGTGTTTTGTGTGAATAACTCGATAATTTGTATAGCAAGACAATCATAATCGACAACAGAATATCTGCTGTAAACTCGTCCCATGGTAACAGACTAGTCGATAATCTAGAACAAACGGATCAATGGTTATAATAACAAGTACCTCCCGAAAGGGGCATATATCTATATTTTACCTATCTATATTTTTCACAGTATGTTTTCCACGTTATTTATGTACTGCTATGAAACATTACGGTGCCGAGTCTGTATTATTGTTAACACTGTTGTCATTTATTGATCGATTGTGCACTTGCATTATACGTAGACAAAATGTAAGCCACGGCGTCGCAGCTGAGTTTACACACAAAACATATAGGCAATGCAACGCATGGACAAATGTTTTGCACTGCAACAAGTCAGAGCAGTAGTTACATATTTCTCTGACGGAAAAATAGTTACCGTATTACCTCGAATAAAGCCCCTGTCTTGAATAAAGCCCCTGTCTTGAATAAAGCCCCCGTCAAAGCACTCACGAAATTATAAAGCCCCCGCCTTGAATAAAACCCCCGGGGGCTTTATTCAAAACGTCCTTGAATAAAGCCCCCGGGGGTTTTAATCAAAACGTCCTCGAATAAAGCCCCCTGTAACGCAGGCAGTGATACGTACACGCGCGCAGTTGCATATGCTGCTGCATATTGCCATATTGGCGAGTGTTAAGTTATTAGATATTACTGCGCGCCGATCGTTATTGGCGGTTTGTTTTGCTGTGGTTGTGTTCTACTATATAATTATGACACTGTTGGGTTGTCGACACTGGACCCCCGCGAGGTAGGACCGCAACCCATTGTATTCTTTTTTCTGCTTTTTTTTCAGGGTAGCACAAAGGGAAGAGGATTTTCGTGGGTGTTAAGACGCGGAGTGGTACGGTTAGGTGGGTAAGGTAAGGTTTGGTCGGTAGTTCCATTGTGAATATTGGCACCCTCCCTTCTAGTGACCTCCTGACCCCAGGGGCGGCAGGTCACGTGACCCCAAAAATTAAGATTTTCGGAAAAGAAGACACGCCAAAGGTTCCCCTTTTCAAACTTTGAATTTTTGGTCAGTGGCTTGGCGAGAATATTTTAGGAGTAAATTTTGTCCGATTCCAAATCAGAAGGTTAGGCTGTGACCCCCTTGATTCTCTGACTAGTCCCCAGATTGCTTACAGCGTTCCCCTAGGTAACCTGTGATTTTAAAAAAATTTAGTTTTTTCGGAAAAACTCGTTTCTAGGTGTAGTTGGTGGCCCTTCACCCGTATTTGTAGATATTTTGGCAAAATTCAATTGAACGGGATTTAGGCGAAATTATTTGAGAAACTCTTATGAAATTGAGTGAACCTCATAGCTCAAAAGTTCCTGAACTAAAGGGGGGAGGGGTACTCAGGTTAAAAATCAAAGTTCTCAAATTTTGCACATTTTGACATTACATAGGCAAATGTGCTCAAAAAGCCGATAAATAGCCATTTGTGAGACTTTACATTTGGCGTCACTGCACATGCCATGGACGAAAATTTTAAAACATGGATCATCATATTTGACAAGAATCCACAGTCCACTTTGACCTTAGACCGTCCTGGAGTTCCGCGCTAAGGTTCCTACAGTAAAGGTTCGTCTGCCTAGAATAGAGGGTTCACTGCCGAAAGTAGAGGGTTCTGTGCTTAGAATAGAGGGTACTCGTTTAGAAAGAAGCCTCAACTGAGAATAGAAATCCCAGTGTCTAAAATATAGGATCCTCGGCTTAGAAAAGTATTCTGCCTATAATAGAGGGTCTTATGCCTATGTCGGAGACTGTTGTAGCCACTTCACAAGTTAATATGTGAAGTAAAATAGGCCCCTAGAGACTAAAAGCCGACATGGACAGGGATTTACGACAGCTCATCGTCGGCCCACTAGCTCAAATGGTTAGAGCGCTGGCTATTCAGATCTGTTCAGATCCAGAGATGGGTGGTTCTAATCTCCTAGGGGTCATTCTGATGATGATGCTGTTTTTCTTTTAAGTAGAATCCCCCCTTCGTATCTTGACATGGCGAGGCTTCCATGCCGAACTCCGAATCTCCTGACCGCGATTTGAGTGAAGTAGCTTTGGGCTGTTGGGTGACACAGTCACACCCTTAGCAGGATCACTGCGAATGGCATGAGCAGAATGGTGGTGAGCATATGGAGGAATTATAACCGGTTCTAGCTCAGTAGTGGAGCCGCTCCTTGCCCGCTAGCAGTGTGAGCTTACCAGTCCCTGGAAGTGCTTGCTGATGATGAGGTTAGGGTGAGACCTCGCGACACTAGCCTTATAGAAAATAATAGAGACGGCTTTGGCTTCCGGCGCTACCCCACTCCGGGATGCCCATAGCTAGTAGTAGTAGTAGTAGTAGTAGAAGTGCACAGCCCAGGAAAACTTTGGGAAGAAGTTTACTAGAAGGGGAGGGATGTGAAGTATGTAAGATACCTAGGGTACCTAGAGTACTTAAAGAGATATACGAAATCTCATCGTCGGCCCAGTAGCTCAAATGGTCAGAGCGCTGGTCTGCAGATCCAGAGATGCGTGGTTCGAGTCCACGCTGGGTCTTCCTGATGATGCTGTCTTTATGTGGATTGCCCCTCCTTTTCTTGACTAATAGTTGCGTACTATTTTGTGTTTATTATTTCGCCAACGATTTTGATTTTGGTCCTAATCTTTTATCAAACCATTTGACTAATTGCTAACGAAATTTTTAGTTCATTTCTCCTTGTAAACTGGAGCTCAACAGTTCTATCATAAAATTCAATTCTTTAAGACTGATACTTGGCTTACGTTGTTACTTATTGTTTTTCATCCATAGTAAAATGGTGTAATAATACAGAGCTCGTAAATATTTTGACTTACATCTGGTACGCAAAACTCCACAAAAAATAAAGCCCCCGCCTTGAATAAAGCCCCCGTTTGGACCTTCACGAAAAAATAAAGCCCCTGCCTTGAATAAAGCCCCCGCCTTGAATAAAACCCCCGTTTGGACCTTCACGAAACAATAAAGCCCCTGGGGCTTTATTCGAGGAAATACGGTAGTTAGGAATTCCCTAATGCCGTGTCGAATTAATAAAGTTGAAATTTTTAAAATAATATAAAGAACAAATTTTGTCATTATTACTGTTCATTCACATTTAGGGCCACTGCTTTACTGTACACGGATGGACTAAATCAATTTCAGTCATTTTTAGTAATTTACGTACATACCTAGTGAGTACTTAATAATATGTCCAATAAGTTTTGCCGAGTTGCAATTTAGGAATGCTTTCTAACAAAACTTAGGCAGCTGACAGTTAAATTTGCTTGACCTGACATATGTTTTTGAACTTTGGACAAAAACGAGGCCGGTGCGACCAGGAATTTTATTCGGTAAAAGATTGAGCTCCAACGTAGAATAAAAATTTGAAAAAGACACGTAAATTAGTGTTTGGTTTGACGGTAGCTTTGTTATCAAGCCAAACACGAAATGAAGCGAAAAGCTTCAGAACTTTTTCATATAAGCTCTGACAGCAAGTGATCACATGGGACTGAACTAGATCAAATTGTGATCAACCCGCGCATTAGAGAAATACAAAGCTTTGTGACTCACTGTGAGAAAATTCAGAAACCAATTAAATCGATTCCTTTGTTTTGTTTCTAATTTTTGGGAACTAATACTTAGATTGGGGAGCTACATATGATGTGAAACTAAAGTGTTGCTCCCATTTCAATTTAAAATGCCAACATGATCACCCGAAATTGCGCATGCAAGTGGGTTTGCATGTAGTATGCCAAGTTTCCGTCCAACTGGCAAAACGTAGTTTTCTTTTCTTCACATGTATTGCTCTAATAAATACGAAACATTTAGCAACCAGATTCTACCTATTATACTAGTGATGTGGATCAGATCAGATCGGTGCGAAATTTCGATGCCGATCCGATCCGGATGCTTGGTTGGCGATCCGATCCGATCCGATCCGCCGATCCGATCCGATTCAAAATTGTGTAACCTTGATGAAAGCTAAAAAACCCAATTTTTTGAAAAATATTGTTAAGTATAACTTATTATAATGAGTATATTGCTTAAAAAATTTAATGAGTTTGTTTATAGATGATAAGAAGGCATTTTTGCAATGAGAGCTAGTTAGTTAGACAATCCCGCGACCAAAAACTTTGATTAAATGGAAAATGGAAATGTTTTGAAAATGTTGGGTCACTACCGCAGGTTGTGGATAGTGGATATCCACTGGGTTGGGTTGGATTGGAAAATCTGAGCCGAGTCAAACCTCTCGTACAGACTTCAGGCTGCGCGGGTCGCTGCATTTCGTCAAACTGGCGAATTATGAAAAGTTTTTCACATGTTCAATCCAGTCTGGGTATTTAAATTTGGGTATCATTCGGTAAACGTAGGTACCAACGTGAACAATGTACAGCTGTACACTGTGCAAATTGTACAGGAGTATCATCTAAAAACGATCAATCACCAGGTACGGTATCTTATGTGAAATGGTGGGTCAAAGTTGGTTGGTCGTGGGGCGACTATTGGATCGGTTGAATCGTGGGTTGCCCACAAGTGTGAAACCACGGGTTGGGTTGGGTCGCTGTTCAAAAATTTTTATCTGCGTCGATTCTGCCTGTAACGAGCAATGCCCCACTCCTGTGCTAACGAAAACATCGGTGCAAGATTGATTTTGTAGGTGAAAATTATATTTCTAAACATTTCACATCACACATTTAGTCCGTGTCTTCACGCAACTTCCACGATGAGAAACTTCCCCTCCACTTATGTAAGCATAAACTAATATCAAGCCGATAATGTGATAATTTGAGTGGTAGTTATTACTTGTGCGTTTGATCTGTCGAAAAGATTTTAAAATTTTGCAAACTTTTGTCAAATTTCGAACTTTTTTCGTCGAAACTCAAAATTTATACTACCGATCCGGATCGCCGATCCGAAATTTTAAAGCCGATCCGATCCGGCTATCCGATCCGGCAAATTCAGCGATCCGATCCGATCCGACCCCCGGATCGGTCGATCCTATCCGATCCGCTGATTCGATCCACATCACTATATTATACCCGTCAAGAAAATTACTCAACACCGAAAGTGCACAGGCATAAAACCGTATTTGGTGACAAAAAGGAAACTTAATCAACTGATACTGATAAATAACATAGGCTACTATAACGGCCATAACATTCTTGGTAGAAAATTTCCTTTTATAACTTAATATCATAAAATACAGTGTTTGCGCAAACTGTGTTAACGTGTTAACCAAAAACCACAACTGTTTTGTTAACGTTGATGTTAAAGTTAACAACATTTCATTCAAACAAAATAAACAACGATCCAAAAAGTAGATATGCTTTAATTAGACGAGAGCATAATATTACACTTTAGAAGAAAACAAATTAACTCAACAAAAAATTAACAAAATAAACAAAAAAATAAAACAAACAAAACAAAACAAACAAACAAAACAAAGCAAAACAAAACAAGAAAACAAATAAATTAACTATTAAAAATTAATTGTTTATAGTCTATACGATGACGAACACACCTTTGCAAGTGCAACTAACGTCAATAACTAAATGCACGCTGCTAGATTCACAGCGTGCATCTATGTACATAGAATCTAGTTATTGCATTGTTGTAGGCATGCATCATAGTTATTGATCCCCTCTTTAACCCTACATGAAGAAACTAAATTCACAAAGCTGCTTCTGCACTTTGGGGAAATAAAAGTAAACCATTTGCCCTACATAGATGCATAGAAACATAGCACTGAAATTTAGATGTACAAGGGACTGAACCTATGTAGTTAATTCAGTAGTCTTTTAGTTATTCAATATATAGCAATTAATACAAAACTTCACTACATTCATTCGTGTTTTTGTCTATACAATTTTTTATATACTATAGCACAAAACATCAGCTATGCCTGTTTGTTACAATGAATTTAAAAATAATAATTATTAATCATTCCGTTGGTTTATGAATATGTATGTAATCCTGAAAAAATTGATACAATGGGTTTATCTGACTGTTTGCTTGCATTAGCAACTAACCGCCAGTAACCCGGTATTATTATTGATTAGTGTTATCACCTATTAAATTATCTAAAAACTATTTTCCAAACCTTGTTAATATTTGGAGCTTATTGGTTTGAGTAGAAGTTTCAAAAGCCGTCTCTTGGTTTCAGCTAAAAATTTTTGGACATGTGTAGTCAGTAGTTTAGGAGTGAATATTGTCGCCTAGTCAGTATAGTACGTTTAATAATTGTGAATAGGTGCGGGGTGCACAGGCTTTCCCCACGCCGGGTCGACACGGTGAAAAAAGTCTGAGGCAGAGGACGCGTGGGGCTACGAGCACCCCTGCCACGCACCCCCCCCCCCCTTAAATTCAAAATTCTAAAATTTTGTTTTATTAAAATTAACAACTATCTATTAATTCTGTCTAAAATTAATTCATATTACAGCCAGTAAGCACGACAGTTAAGAAAACTGACAAGACAAATTAAAACGACGCGCGACGACTTTGGTTAGGGGGCGAACACAGCTCATAAAACTGATAATTAATAATGAACGACAAGCTCTTCTACTGAGTGAGAAGTGGTAACACTGTCAGGTTTGAGTGTTAATATTCCACAGGAAATATCAAACGCGGCCAAATTTTCGGAAAAATGATTTGTAACTTCATCGCGTAGCTCACATTTACTGCTGAGTAGCTCAAAGTCTGTCTTCAGACAAAAAATGGTGAACTACACAGAAACCCGTTTGAAATCAAAGATTAAAATAAGGAAATAAAATTAAAAAAAATAAAGAGTCAATTATGCACTCACATTCTTGTAAATGTGGTTAGCGAGATTTGAACTCAGATCCACAGATTCAGATTCAAGAACACTAACCACTACACCAATAAGACTACGGGTTCAAACTAGTTAATATGCATCAGCTAATATGAGCTGATGTGCTTGCTAACTTCTTAGCTTTGGGTCACAAATAGAAATATGAGTGTCGACGTCGGACAGAAGATTGCACTGATTGCACCTGATATCAGGGAATAGAAACATTAAATTCATTCATTTAAAAATTTATTTACATTTTCACCGGATTGCACCAAAAAAGCCCAAGAATAGGAATAGCTCGAGAATAGCTCAGGAATAAAATACATTTTCATTGCACCAATATTTAAGCTCGAGAATAGTTGTTCTGAAAGTTGGAGAATAGCTCAAGAAAGAATAGCAGTGGAAAAGTTGGAGAATAAAACCTCGAGAATAACTATTCTGGAATAACTCGAGAATAAGAATAGCTCGAGAAAAAGTTGGTACAATCGGTCGTTTATGTTCCACAGGACATGTGAGCATGCAGAACATTTTTGATAATCCCTGTTTGCTGCGCTGCTACACAACTTGTTAATTACGTGTGATCCTAGTCTGTGTGCAATTCCATTGATTCAACAGCCCGGTTGGCTCTGTGGGTAGTGCTAAGTGCTTCTACAAAGCATCTGATTAATGATCAGAACGTCGGTGGTTCGATTCCGCCCAGGAGCTGCATGTTTTGCATTTTACAGTAGTTTGAGATCATGTCAGCTCCGTCGATTTGCATAGTTAGTTTTAATTTACGCTAGAAATTCGACCTACCCGGATTAGAGTAGGATTCTCAGATTCTGAATATAGTATATACGCGGCCCCGGGGCCGCGTGAAAAACTCAGTGAAATGGGCCAACTTTGGCCCATTGTAACCCTATTTTAGCTGCAACTGAGTAAGATTTAGTCCTAACAGTACCTGTTTCAGAAGTAACGCTATTAAAATTTCACGGCACTAAAACGGAATGCGTCTTTTCGTGGCAGCGCACTTTTTTTAATTATTTTAAATGTTTTAACAATTTTAATGTTTGTTCAAACAATTTAGTTTATTTACATACATATATTTATACATATAGGTATTTAATATTCATTTATTTACAACTTAGTTTTAAATTCTGCGTTTTTGCTTTTTGCATCTGAATTGTGTTTAGCAATTGAACTATTCAAATAGTGTCAAACCTAGTTCATCAGTTCAGAAAATACACTTTGCGTCTCTATACGGATTAGTTATAACTTGGTTTCAGTTTTACGGTTGACAAAAATAGTCTCATTATTTATTGAAATTAGGCTAGGTTTCTGGCTGGAATAGATAACTGGCTGTCTTTCCATAAGAAAATATGTTGCATTCAATTCTGGTCTTTTCCAAATAAAATACTTAACGCTGGTAGTGGTAAGTCTGGCAGGTTGACTATGTACATGCAAAACAAACTTACTAGAGTCTGGTTCGTAATTGTTCTAAATCTTTCAAGATGAGTTCGTTTCACAATTATTTGTTCTGTGGTAGTCGAGACGATTTCGGTTTCAAACTATGCCTGTTAACGTTTCTAAAAAAAACATAACGAAGTGGTTGCAATGTAGGAATAAAACGTTGCTAAAAAACGCGGAACCACTACGCCTCAATTTCAATGTCTAAATTTGCATTTAGAGATTTCATTTCTTTGAGCGCAGTTGTTATAAAACTAATACGCAATTTACGTTCGACGGGGATATCCCATCTCCACACTACTAAGAAAATGAACATAAAAAATAAACATACTACACGTAAAAATTTCTAGTCGGACGCAAAAACAGCGTCTCCAGATAAGTGAAGCCGGTTGTACAAGCGGTTGGTCAGACTGAAAGTTAGTTAGAGTTAGAGTTAGTCTGTAGACGCGCATAACCTGCTGAGCGAACCGGCACCTGTTAGAATCGAAGAAACAACGGAGCTAATCAGCAAATGTTGTGGATGTAGCACAGTCAAAAAAGTTACAATTATTTTTTTTAAATTGAAAACAGTTCAAGTTAAATTTTGTTTGGTTGTTAATAAACATTTTTATTCACAACGTTATTAAGCAATAAACATCAAAAATATTGTTGTTTGTTGTCAAACTATTAGTACTGTTTCTGTCAAGGCTCGTTGGTCGAGTGCAATGATTCCCTTTGGGTGCGAGACGTCCCTGGTTCAAATCCAGGGCGAGACTATTTTTTTTTCTGAAGCCCAATTTTTTCTAAACTTTTTTGAAACTCAGTTATGTTTTAGTTTTTATACTTTGAATTCACTAGTATACTCCTATTTTCTACAAGGGCTTAAAGTGGTATCTGAAAGCTCCTTGTTAAGTTTATCTATTACAAAACATGTTCATGCTTAGGTCTTTTTTCAAGAAATGGCCGCGTTTAATATTTCCCGTGGAATATTGACACTCATGCCTCATAATGCAACCACTACTCACTCAGCAGAAGAGCTTGTTGACTTATGTATTGAGTACAAATGTGACGATTCAACAATGGCGCGTTGTAAATACCGGCTCATATTGTTGCTGTAATATACGTCATAGCACAATACGAGGTTTAGAATAAACGGCACACAAACATCTTGAGCAGTTTATTCCTGTTGTGCCACAGCACAACAGGTCTTTAATTTTGATTTTGGCATTATAACACTAAACTGTGCAAGAAATTTGTCTGTATGCATGTTTTACTTTAGCTCAAATATGTATGTGCGTGTGTCACCTACAATTACAGTGTTAAGTTACACTGAAAGACTGGTAGCTCAGTAGAACACAACGTCACAGGTATCTGCAGTGCAACGCTACGTTGATGGAATTTGCAGCTTCAAAAAAGTTAATTCAGGGACGGAATCGAACCATCTGTCCTCAGATTATTAATCCAAAGCGCTGCCGTCTGAACCAACCGGTTCCTACAACTTAATCACAATAACTGAATGATTTTAGTGGAACAGTGCATCAGACTCAAGCTTTCAGTAATAATAACTCAGCAAACATTGCTACACTAAACTTATTTCAACGTAAATTCTGAAAATACTTATTGATCAACGAAATGATTATCAATGAACCAAAGTTTTAATAAGGCTGTTGATGTTATCTTACGCTTGCAATCACAGAGCACCAGTTGTCATGTTGACTATATGTTATATGTTATGTTATGTCATGTTAAGGATTACTAGCAAGCCGAAATAGCACAGTTGGGAGTGCATTAGACTGAAGATTTAAAGGTTCCTGGTTCGATCCCGGGTTTCGGCAACTTTTTTAAACTTATTCTAAATTTACAGTTTTTAATAAGTTTGTCTTTTGCCTTATATTTATTTTTCCAGAAACTAGGAATAATGCATCTTAAGGGTTTCATTTTCGTTAGTTATTCAAGGCATTTCATGTTTGCCTTAGCCTATGAACGCAATGCTTTTTCCAACTTTGATCGCTGCGTTTTATTAATATCGTTCTATTTTTTCCTTTGAAAGATACCTGCAGACTAGAAATTGATTTACTAAACTGCTTAATCGAAAGACGCAACTCATGACTTTTGAATTAGAATGGTGTTATGATACATCATTTTTTCGTTTGACAGACTACTAGCTTGTTTTTACACAATTTGTTGTACGGGAAAAACACCTTCAATTATTTTGCATATACAGTTTGCTGAAAGAAACACTACGCCAGTCTTTTATATTGCACAATTTGAAGTAAAATAAATGCTGCACAACAGGTTTTAGCTGACCCAATGGTCAGCTTACTTGAAAGTGTTGCTTAATACTTACTGAAGGTTTTGCCGCAGATTGGGTTTGTTTTGTCACAATAGTGTGACAGGCCTAGCCACAAGAAGAGTAAGGACGCGTTCTTACCTAAATTCTCTAAGTATATTGAACACGGTTCTGGTGTGAGAATATACCAAGTGAAAAAATTTGGTGCAAAATGTAATCATTAAATATTGCAGCCTTCTGTTAATTAACTGGAACCACTTCCGTATACTACGGCAAAGCCTGTTGCGCAGCATAAATTAATTCCTAACGAATGAAAGTGTAGTTTTTAAGATGTGTGCGACCTAACAACGTGGTGAAAAGTTTTCTATAGGCTATCTGTCAGCCTAATGTATGTAGGTATATTTATAGTTAGATAAGTGAGACGTAATTAGAATTTATTCCCTTTTGCGAATACGTCAGGCCAGGACCAGGCGGTACTGCAGTACACCGCCACCTGCCACCAGCTGCAGCTCCAATCCTACATCCACAAATCAGTTAAATCTCAAAGCGCACGTAAATTTGTATTAGAGATTATTATGATTTGTATTATGATTATAAGAATGTTCCAGAAGCGATTTTGAAAATGTTGCATCCATGCGTTTAAACTTTTGGTGAAGCATTAGCGCATTGGGTTTTGTAGCACATTGAATTTCAACAGAAGTGCTGTGAACTGCTTTGCACATTATGCATGAGTTCAAATTCAAGCGATCTGACAGACACCATGGGTGGGATTCATAAAGCGCTTTTAAACGCAGTCTAAGTTAGACTGCGTTTAAACGCAGTCTAAAACGTTGGTCTAAGTTAAACATGATTCACAGAGATTGATATGATTAGTGTGTGTCATCTGATTTTTTTGTTCTAATTCATTTGAAACCTTGTCTAGCTTAAAAGAACGTTTAGACCGAGTCTAAACGTGATTCACAAAGCCCGTTTAAGTTAAACAAGCTCGTTTAACAGAATTCTTTAATTGATTTTTTTTCAGTACTATTGCAGAACATTTTGCTTTAATACGTACCGACAATGCTATTAATTTAGGTAATAAAATTACTTTTTAATAAAAGTTAATTTGAAATTCAAGTTAATTACGTAGTTAAAAAGAAAATTTGACAATTGGTAAATAAGATAATTAATTTACTATTTAACATACAATTATATTAATTAAAAATTGACATTAATTGAAACAATTACAACAGCTCTTAAAAATACCTAAAACTTAAGCTATCTTGTTGCAAGCTAAAATAACAAAGATGAAGCAACAGCATTAGGCGATAATAATGAGAACAGTTTACAGTTGGTATGATTATGCTTAAAGCCGAATACCTATTATTATTATTAATTAATTATTACTTCAGTAATTTTTGTAATTTTTAATCATTTTTATCAATTTAAGTCAATTAGGTAGTTGACTTTACTAACTTTAGAGCTTTATAAACTGTTAATAGCAAAAATCAATAAGTAAACAATATGGTAAACAAAATTTTCCTATTATCTAACTAGATCATCCACATTAACTGCCATATGAACGTATACTAGTAGCTAAAAAGTAAAATAGACATGATAATACACGATATTATTAGCCTATAAGTTGAACAAGAACTAATTAAAACTATAAAAATCAAAAAATGTTAAAAATTACTCAAGTAAAATAATGAAAAAATACTTAGACTAACCTTAGACTAGCCAAAAGGCTAGTCTAAATTCAACACTAGCGGGCGTTTAAGTTAAGCGTTAGACTGAGCTCGTGAATCAGGAATAGAACGTAATCAAATTTAGAACACGAAAATAGAACAAAATTTACACGCTAATCATATGCAGAGGTCTAAACGTTCGTTTAGCCAGACTGCGTTTAAACGCAGTCTAAGACTTAGACTGGGTCTAAGTTAAACGCGCTTTGTGAATCCCACCCCATGTAAACGAACGCACGCACGCACACGCACACGCGCACACACACAGACACACACACGCACACACACACACACACACACACACACACACACACACACACACACACACACACACACACACACACACACACACACACACACACACACACACACACACACACACACACACACACACACACACACACACACACACAGTCAGGCTGCAGAACTGGCCAGCAGGAAAGTAACAGCATAGTGAAAGAGAGACAGCAGACAGGCTGTGTAACACTGTAACACTCAGCACAGTCAGTGTCCAGCAAGAGTGAAGGCAGACACAATTATACAGCAAACGCACAGTAAAACATACAGCCTCACACGCAAAACATACTTTGCACTACAGCACCCAAATCATAGCTCGCAACAGGAAAAAACACATGCATACATTCATCCTACATTTGTAGGTTAATCTGGTGAGAGAGTGGAGCGACCACCTACGTCTGTTTCAGGCTAAAGATAGGCCTTTAATCTAAGGCAGGAAGAGCTTAAATACTAAAAATTATGTGATCTTGAGAATGCGTGACCTAGATCTCGCCTAATAATGAATGCGCCTATGTAGTAACAACATAATCTAAATGTACGTCACAATATAATCAAAATTTAAGTCCTGTTAACAGCTCGCGAATGGCGGAGTAAAACCATCTCCTGTGTTTTGTCAAGCTCATAGCTTTCCCTGATTTGAGACTCTGATGCTATATTAAATTATAACCAACTTTTGCGGTTGAGCTCTTCCCGATCTTTTTTTCCCATTTTTTGTGTTTTAGCAATGTTGTGCTTGGGATTTTTGATTACGGTCGCTGCTGCAGCCGTAAGTTCAACCATTTTGTTAACGTAAGTCAACCAGTTAACCGTAAGTCAACCAGTTTTACCATCAAAAGTAAATGTCGCTTAAGCCGCCAAGTTTATGAGCAGAAGCGTCGATTGCCATCACTCAACGCGTCGGATTATTATTAGATATTTTAGACATTTACGGCCGAGTGCACCACCTTATTTTCCAGCTATTTTTATTCTCGAGCTATTCCAGAATAGTTATTCTCGAGGTTTTATTCTCTAATTTTTTCACTGCACCATCAGAGAATAGCTCGAGAACAGGAGAAAAAACGCCAAATATGGGCACCCCCTAAATTAACACTTGTGTCATAGGCGTTAAAAGTTGCCTAATATGAGTCATCAGTTGCCTAATATGATCAGTAGGTGCCTATTATGGGCATTATGAGAAAAAATTACTTAGCTCTATCTAATTTATGGTAAATGCAAAGTAATGAATACTAACTTCAGACAAATTGTATTTTTCTCAAAAACATTTATACAATTGTGGTTATTACAGTAAATGCAAAAAACAACCAAAGGAAAATCTTGGAAAAAATTAAGTTAACAAATCAAAGCAAATACAATTTAAATCACTTAGAAATCAAAGCAAATACAACTCAAATAAACCAAATGGAAATTAAACCAGTATTATGGCTAATTATTAGTGTTTTACTAAAAACTAGTTTGTTATTACTATAGTAGTTTGTCAATCCAGCAGACAATTTTCAAAAAATCAAAACTTTTGTGAAAAATTCTGTGCCCTTTTAACAAATTTTACGCTATGCACACAAACAGCGGTAAGCTTAGCTGCTGAAATCCCTCTTAGGACAGGTCACACTATAAATGAGTGTTTTAAATTAACATTACAATAACTATTAAAAATTTCAGTCCAATAAAACGTAACCATAATTTTCTTGGAAAAAATTCTAGAACATTCATTAATTGTGTTGATATTTCTATTAGAAAACCCAACTTATATTTAAATGTGAACACATAAGTAACCTTACAAAACTAACAGACTAACCAAACATTTAACTTATGTCGAAGTATAGGTATATCCAGGTTACACAAGTCGTAAGAACGTCATAGGCCAAACTAAACAAAACATTACTAAACAACTAAAACAAACTAAACAAGCATTAGCTCTAAGACTCTACAAAAGTCAAACTTAAACAAAATCACTTGGCATTAGAGAAACAAGCCAGACATAAAAAGTAGCGATCCAGTGCTTTACCGGGACATTTATCGTGCAGCCACTTGTCACAATTAGAACATTGAATCCAGTTTGACCCTGCTTTATCGATTCTTTTGCAAGCAGCACAAGGATCGTACGTCTGTGCACTCGAAGTAGACGGCTGGTCAGTAGGAATGGGTGTAGTATGAGAAAGCGGTGTTATTGCCGAAGCAACGCTTTTACATGACTGGATTCTTTTTTTTACCGTGGCGGTGTTTGGGAAAAAATTTTGCCCCGAGAACTTCGACCAGTTTTCTTCATAAGCAGGATTTCAACATTTTCAGGACTAGTTAAGTGCATTTCTAAAATACAAACCAGAACCTAAAATTTATATTTAATTTATCTGTTATTATTTTAGTATTTAGCAATATAATGACATTGATGTAAGGTAAAATATGCTATTTTGCTTCACTAAGGGTGGACTGCACCAAATCGGATTAACTTAAGTTTGAGCTGGAGCTCAATTTCAGTTCAATAGATTTAGTTAAGTCCTATTTATATCGCAACTAAACAGCAATTTTCAACTAAATCTTAAGCCCCAACGCCCAACTGCACTAATCTTCATTGGTTAAGGAATTAACTTAATCTTATCTTAATATTCTATCCTTTATCCTATCTTAATCTTCGACTTAAGACGATTTAAGGAATTACAGTCTGAGTTAAACGGGTTTAAGCTAATCGTCAGTTAATCAAATTTGGTGCAGTTTATTGTAATTAAATTAAACAAACACTTAAACTGCAGATTTTCGCACAGCAGTCATAAATCTATGCCAAATCTGCTACCCCAGCAAATGGACCAAAAAAGTTGTGTTTTAGGTAGCTGAGCACAAAACCTGCAAATCGCCTGTTTTCAGACAAAGTCTACCAACCCCGACCCCACAAACTGGCCAGAATAGGACCCTTGTGTTTTCCTGTGTCGAATTTTTAATGGGGTTTTACCTCATTTCTTAATTCTTTGCCTGGATCTTACCGGCATTGAGGCGACGACGTTTTGGCTCCGGTGGTGCAATGTTTGGGGACAAATCATCGGGAAACATATCCAAAAACGATTGGTGGCCATTTTCGTCCAACTCAATTTCCAGACCCCAGCCTTGATATTCCGAGTCTTGTTGTTCCGGGTGTACAATATTTGGCATTGAACTCGAGTCGGATGTTGGAGTACTTAACAAATTGACTGGCAGAAAATCGTTCAAATTTCGAGCCGTTGACTGGTGACGGGGCGGCGAATTTGCGCCCAATGTAGAGGTTTCAGCGGCAGTTTACAGGTATCCCAAAACCGGTTCAGCTTCCAAAACTTCAACTTCTGGCACATCCGCTCGGTTATTGGTTTCAGTAGTGGAATCACTATCGTCATCATTTTCCTCCGCTCTCTCCATATAGGCCATAGTATTCACAGCATCCGCCAGAGCGTAGGCCTCATCAGGCACCGCATTCGGGTTAAACGGGTAAATGCCCGTTGCACGAAAACCTGAGATTGCGTCATGAGCCTGCGAAACAGGCGTCTATGCCATTTTATACAATCTCTATATGTAATTTTGTAACCGGCCTTATGGTTTCGATGATTTCTGATCCAATTATCGCACACAGTGGTCCATTTACGTTTAAACGGAGCAAAAACACAACGATCAAGAGGCTGTAGATAGTTTTTGGTGTGAGCAGGCAAGCATAACAACTCAACATTGTGCGCACGGGCAACTTCAATTGCATCCAACAAGGCATGGCTGCCATGCCCATCCAATATCAAAACCAAACGTTTTCCTTCTGGAACTGGTGGGGCCTGTTCCACAAAGTGCTTCATAAATTCCACAAATTTTTCGTTATTAGACCAGCCGTTTTCTGAAACTGTGACTTTGGTTCCTTGTTGCACAGCTTCTAGCCATTTACTAGTCACCTTTGCTCCCTTAAAAATTAGCATGGACGGCTCGAATTTCCCACTGGCACTACAAGCAGCAACGAGTGTCGTTATTTTTCCTCTTTCAGCTGAAACATTCTTCGGTTGTGTGCGGAAATCCATGAATGAGGTCACTTCTGCAGTGCTGTTTGGCACTGTAACAAGAGCCGATTCGTCCAAATTCCAAATCAGGTCAGGACAATCTCGAACACCAGCTGAGTTCAAAACGGTATTAAGCACGTCGAACCAAGCTCCAACTTTTATTCCCAGACCACGCATGAGTGACGTATGTTCAGGTTTGCGCAAGGTAATACCTGGATGGCAAGCTTTAAACAGTTTCCACCATTTTTCCCCGCTCGTTTCTTTTCTTTGTTAAAGGTATGTGGAACTCCATTTCGATCACAATACCCAAAAACACGGACACTGCTCGCCAAAGCTCGAACAGTTAATTTTCGGCTTCAGAAGACATTACAGGGGGTCGACCTAGTGGATGGCCAGCCTGTTGATTGGTCTTTATTTTTCTGGATAAGGTTTGCCGAGGCACATTATATTTCTTCGCCACCAAAGCAACTGAAATAAAAAAAATTAAAACTAAATTTACACTTAAAACCAAGTTTCACAATTTACGTTCAACATTATGAAAATGCCGAGCATTCTTCAAAAAATAAGCAACACCAACTTTTTTCATCTGCATCATTATACGACCGTAGCATTTAAACCTCAACCAATACTCGACTGTTTTGTAATATGTGATGAGCAATTGATTACTGTCATAGGCGACTCAGCTATAACCAAAATTAGTTACTTAAGTCAACAACTAAAATACATGAGCTTTTAAGAATATTGCTCCTACAATTTGCCTGTTTTCAGCTTTAAACATTGAATCTAAATTGTGAAAATGTCCGTCATCACTTGCAATAATACTAAATAATCATTATGTAATTAGCATTAAACAGTCTTTACCCTTGCCACCCTGTGCCACTTATTTTAATGTCATTTTACATCCTTTGTTCAGAGTATTGACGCCTCGTAGTTTTTTGTTTTTCGGACTCGGTCGAGGAGCCCTCCGCTTGACCGTCCCCAAGCGCCTGTTGGCTGATGCAGGCATTTGCACAAAGGGTACAGTAGCCACTGGATAAGGCCGCCGTTCTGTGTTGCTGCGATTGAGCTGCTTTGTTCGCGCCATAACCACTATAATAAATAAATGAAAATATGTAAAAAGTAAAAACTGGTAACTTGTGATAAAAACTGACAACTGATAAGCTATTAACTGATAAACATTAACTTTACTAACTCATCACGTCCAAAAAGTTAGCTTACGCCTTTGTTAAATCAGCTGTAGAGTCTTGGTAGGTACGCCTACACTCCAGCTATGTTTAACGTGCGGCACATATTAAGCATCACATGCTCATATTAAGATACCAATTATGATGACACCAAGAGTACATAATAGTGTCTCACTCTTTATAGAAGAAGAGTGAGACACTCTCCTTTCTGCCTGTGTTATAGCGCAGGCAGATGCGCTCGTCATTTCCAGCCCACATGTTGCCGTTTTATGCAACATGTGGGTAGCCAATCAGAAGCGACCTTTGCTTCTGATTGGCTGGACGTTTGTGCACGTGCTCGAATCAGCACGCAGGCGGCCTCACGTGCTCCAATCAGCACACTAGCCGCCATTACAGCCATTTCATTGTTAAATTTTGCCATTATCGGTCGGGTTGGGGGTTTTTTGTTTTTTTTTGTTCCGAATCGTATTTTGTTTACATTTTTATCCCTGTTTTCAGGAATTATTGCTAGTATGTGCTGAATATGTTGTTAACTGGTAAGTTAAGTGTGTTTTTGACAATTTTCAGGCAATAGCACGTGAAACCGCCTGCGTGCTGATTGGAGGACGTGCACAGGTGTCTAGCCAATCAGAAACAAAGGTCGCTTCTGATTGGCTACCCACATGTTGCACAAAACGGCAACATGTGGGCTGGAAATGACGAGCGCATCTGCCTGCGCTATAACACAGGCAGAAAGGATAGTGTCTCACTCTTCTTCTATAAAGAGTGGGACACTGTTATGTACTCTTGATGACACTGCTCATATTTGGCATCCAAGTAAAAATCGAGAAAAAACTCAAATATAGTACTATTTTTTTACCAAAACAATGCGTACGTACGTTGAACATATCTGCTATAGTGATTGTGTAAGTATAATACACTTGTATAACTTACATCAGTTGTGCATCAAAGAATCCGAGGCCCAAACTAGTTTGGGGGGATTGAGAAAACACAGAACATACGAGCCAACGCAACGACCAGCCGCAGGTAAATGATGATTGCAAAGCGCACCTAGTTTAATTGGTCGAGATCTTTTCAGGTGACGCAGATGACATATTTAGAGGGAAATTGCTGACAATTGATTTGTTCTTCATGTCACGTGTGCAAAAATCTGCCACTCATAACGAATTAAGTGCCCATATTAGGCATCTGCCCTAATTGGCGACTCTCCCCTAACTTATTCTCCAACTATCCAATTAAAATGTAGCTGTTTTATGTTTGTCCAATTAAAACCTCGCAGACAGCCAATTAAACTCGAAAATAAACCTAAATAAGCCCCGACTACCAACTGATTGCGGAAACAAATCCGTTTCTCGTCCGCTCACCGAAACCACGTCGACTTGACTCAAGTCAGTAACCTGATTAGGCACGAAACCCAAAAGCGAGTATTTTCAAGCTTTTTTCTTTTACTGCTTTCACACTAAATAAATAATGCATAAGCTAAAAATGCATAAATATGTTGAAAATTTATAATTTGGAAATTTTTTCTAATTTTTAGTTATTTGGCTATTCTTCAGCTATTCCTGGTCTAGATCAGGAATAACTTGAACATTGTAGAAGAATAGCTGGAGAATACCTAAGCTATTCCTTAACTTTAGTTAGCGCAGTAATGTTTGCTATTCTTTAGCTATTCCCTGAGCTTGAGGTGAAACGCGAAAACCGGAACCATTCGCCTAAAGCTTAGATTTTGATCCTATCTCAGGCGCGGGGCTCACGCATGGAATTTTCAAAATAACTGCAAAACCATTCAAAACATTCAATGCGCTCAGCGGACTAATACTAAATATCAACAAAAGGGAATTACAATATTATTACAAATCAAACACATATAGATTCAACAAAAGAGTACAAAACAAGTAAAACCTAAATCACAGTGGTCCCCTGGCTCATGTGAACACGAATCCAGGACCAATAAATGCGCGGTGTCTTAAGTAACTATTAGCACCACCATTGCGATTGAGATAGTGAGCATATTTGGATGCCGTTTCAGCCTTCACCTGACTTCAACTGGTATTGTTTTTCCAGCTGTGGCCCAATCACGTACCTTATTGCGCCAGGGTTGGCTATTGCTGATTCCCTAACCGGCTGCTCAGGCCTATGTTGATATCTCTCAAATCTTGGTTGGGGTTGCCCTCGTTTTTCCCTTACTATGTTTAGCTGTTTCTTTCCCACTGTCTTGGCTTTTAAGCCTTTCGCGCCGTTGTCTGGTCGTACCCTTTTGTACTCAATGTCAGTGACTGAACATAGCGCGCGCTAGGGTCCACGTCTGTGTCTTTAGCTAGGTAGGTGTTCTGGGTAAGTTTTTCAAGGGAGGCTCTGCAAAACAGTTTGGCTTGTCTTGATGTTCCGGGCATTTTTGCCAATTTTGTGATAGCCCTGTAAAATTTGGGATGTGAATAGGTTTCGGGGTGTGCAAGAAAGCCAGACTTAACCAGCAGTCCACAAGTATCACATACGTATATCTTTTTTATGTCTACTTTTTAGAAGACCAGTGTGCCCCCCAGGACCAGTATAAAAGATCATATAAACTGCTATTTAAACCCAATGTCCGGTGCAATTCAACAGCGGTAAGTACGGGTAATAGCACTAGTTGGCGTGCTATAAGTGATTTATACGCATGTTTCTGCCGAGTGCAGGATAGGGATGTTTTCAGTTACCGAAATCTTAATCAGTTCAGTTAATTTGTTAACTGATTCGCTGAAGATTGTATCAGTTCAGTTATCAGTTAAATTTGCAAAAATTTAATCAGTTCAGTTACAGTTAAGTCAACTTAACGGTAACTGATAACTTTAAAGGAAAATATTTTCAGTTATTTTTTCCAAAAATGCTGGTTACTATTTCCGTTAATCCTGATATTTGTTATTATGAATTTCGTTTTTACGTAGTTTCTAGTTAATTACTGCTTGATTAATTGCTAATAAATTATTAACTAATTAATTACTACACTTGAATCTACTCAAAACCAAATTTCAAAACCTACAAAAGCTTTAAACTTGTGTAACAAGTGACAAGTATTAACTATAAGTGACGTACTATACTCTTGAAAGTATGTTTGATCGAATATTGAAACAGAATAGGTTCAATATTAAACCAAAAAACCAAGTAAGATCCTAACAGGCAAACGTAAAGAGGTAATTTAAGGCTTTTAAGATTCAAACTCGCTCATTTAGTTTTTCTTCAATGTATTTTGTGTGCCTAAATAAATAAATGAACAAGCACGCACGGAAATGTATTGATTTTTAGCAGTTTCGACGTATAACTGAAAATAATTTTCAGTTATTGCATGTAACTGAAAATATAATCAGTTAACTGTTTTCAATCAGTTTTTTACAACAGAAGCAGTTCAGTTACAGTTAAGTTAACTGCTTCCGAGAATGGTGCAGTTAAGTTTTCAGTTTTTAACTGATTTCCAAAATAAGAGCAGTTTAGTTATCAGTTATTATCAGTTAACTGTAACTGCATAACTTTAACTGAAAACGAATCAGTTAGCAGTTAAGGTGGTAGTTCCAGAATCGCAGTTTTTTTAACGTCAGGCTTTTTTCAAAGCTCTTTTCTAGAACAACAAGTAAAGCAGGAATAAAATGGCTGCAATTTTCTGAAACAAGACTCAAAACTGTCTACTATCACGTTTTGATCGCTGATGAAATCCAAAGTTAACACTAGCTACTCCACTGGCTTACAGTTTAGTAAGCCAATGTGGTAGCTAGTCTTAACCATGGTATTTTACACCAAATAAAAAATGCTCTGGGTGTTTTTTGGTGTAGTTTAAGAAAATCATGGTCTCTTTACTCATAGTGTATAGATTTGTCAGAAAAACGTGTCACTCCGATTATGGAACTACCACCTTAACTGAAAACATCCATAGCAGGAGCACGCGCACGAGTGCACCTGCACGAGGGTTTCACACATGCGTATCAATTCCTTTTAGCACAACCACCACTGCTATAGGTGACTTGTAAATTGATTCGAGTATAGCGTGCAAGTGCAGTATTAGTACACTGCACGCTGCTGCGTGCAGTCTAAGTCAGGTTATTGCACTTTACTGTGACACTGAATCGAGTTACAAGAACAATTATATTGCATTTATTTTTTTTTAAAGTCACACTTAGAACACAGTTCCATACTTGCTGCTGTTTTGTTATTCAGCCAGAAACAATGGTTCTTACAGCTAGGTCTTTATTTGAGTGCAAATTTCTTTCATTTAAATTAAAGTTTCTTTCATTTTTCTTTTCTTTCATTTTCATTTTTCTTTAAAATATTTCTTTCTGTTTTCTTTCCAAGTTTCTTTCTTTCTGGTTTCTTTCTTTAAAATTTCTTGCCTTTTCTTTCAAATGTCTTTCAGTTTCTTGGAAGCTTCTTTAATTTTCATTTATTTGTGTAGGCTTGTCATCTTTTGACAAAGGCCGCAAAAGTGACACCTGAAACTTTGGAACAGGTGTTGCAGTGCAAACAACCACCAAAATGAAGCAAAACAAGCCTCTAATAACAAAAATGAGGCGACTTGCGCTATGGCATACACAGATTACGGGATTACGCATTACTGGTAGTATATATATCATAAGAAGTTTGTTAATTAGAGTCAATGTGGTTTAAAAATTTATATACCCCAGACAGTGACACGATATAGTTGTCACAAGCTGCACTGGTTTCCAACATTTTCGATACTGCTAAATTTTTATTTTAACGCAGTAAAGTGATAAATTCGGCATGCTAAAATTACAGCAAAAAATTTCAATTCGAGTTGCCTTAATTTCATAATAATTTTCTTGAAACATAATATTTCAAAATTAAATCTTCAAATAAAAACTAAAAGTCACTTGTGTGTGGCATCTATTAAAATAACAGAGCAGAAAAAGTTATACGGATAGTCAGTCAGCCACTAGCAAAAGAAAACACCACGAAAGAACCGCCAGATTAGAAATGACTTTTGTTCTGCATTAATTGTCAAAAAAATTAGTATTCAAGCACCACACACGCTTGTAATTTTAAACTGGAAATATGTCTAATTATATGTTATATTAACCAGACGTCGCGCGCATCATAGACTTTACGTAATACATCTGCGCCAATCAGTTATTTTTTGCAAATCTTAACATTATTCTTCCATTCCAATCCCTTCCACTTTCTTTCTTGTTTCTTTAAAATTTCTTTCATTTTCTTTCAATTTTCTTTCATTTTCTTCCTCTTTTCTTGAAATTTTCTTTCAGTTTTCTTGACAAGTTTCTTTCTTTCTTTCATTTTTCTTTAAATTTTCTTGGCACTTTTCTTTAAATTAAAGTTTTCTTTCTTTTTCTTTCATTTTTCTTTCCACTCAAATAAAGACTTAGCTGTACGTATCGTACAGCAACTGTTCAATTCAGTTACCTCGTGTATGTATCTTGCTGTGTGATCTACTAGTGCGCCGATGTATCCCGTAAAATTTTTTAGAAGCCTTGTACGAACTTGCATATGATCCAGCTAAAGTAATAATAATGAACAGTAATCATAAACTAGTCAATTTATTATATTTACAAGTTTAGTGCGTCTAGTTTAGACTAGTTTGACCAGATCATATGGATTCGAGTCGAATCTTGTTCTTTTATTATGTCACAAATTCAGCCAATTATTAGCAATTTAACACACCGTGCACAGTTTGTAGGCAGCCCTGATTGCAAGACACTTCTGGAATCATAACGTTTGATACCGCAATATTTTTAACGTCATTTGTAACTAAACTAGAAAAGAAAAATGCCCTGCGGAAAAAAGGTCATAATAGGACGGTTCAGTAACTTTTTTGTATAGATTATCGTCTAATTTTTGTAATCGTCTAATTAAATCGAAAATGCTGCTGGTAGTGGCTTAAAGTTAGAGTAACTGAAGCGGAAAAATGAGCTGCTAAAATTTTGGAAACTAGCACCTATTGGTGAAAGAAATAGGCCGCTTTGCTGCGCCCTATTATTGCGGGCACCACGGCTGCACGAGCAATACGCAGTGTTGATTAGGGTTGTTTCAATTATGGAATTATTTTCAATTTCAATACCATTATCAATTTTTCGCCCAAATATTTTCAATTTCAATACCATTATCAATTTTTGGCCCAATTATTTTCAATTTCAATACCATTATCAATTTTTTGCCCAAATATTTTCAATTTTAATACCATTTCAATTTTTTTCTCGAAATATTTTCAATTCAATTTCAATTTTGCAAATATTTTCAATTTCAATTATTTTTCAATTTTTTAGCGTAACTGCTGAGGCTTTTTTAATAAGTCATATTATGATAACTGTTTCTCTATAAACACAAAAATGCGCGAAATTACATGCACCGCGCACGCACCACGGTACTTAATGCTCAAAAGTTATACCAACGATCGTCGAATCGCCGATCCAAAATTTTACAGCCGATTCGATCTGGCCATCTAACTTTACTTAATCAGCGATCCGATTCGATCCACATCACTAGTTATTAGTGATTTTTTTTAAATTTTAATTTTTTATTTTTATTTTAAATTATTCACCTGACTTGTTATTCACCTGACAAAAAAGAAAAACAGTTGATTTCGCTGATGCAAAAATTTTTACTCAAAATAGTCTGCATCAGTTTATCTGAGCTGACAAACGAACTTGAGATGGTCCTTTTCTTAACAAAGTTTTCGGGAAATTTTGATTGGATGCACCTGATACAAAATTTTTCTGGATACGCTAGCGTGACCGAAACATTATTTTTGTCATTGGTTGCCCAAACATCAAGCTTCATTTTGATACGTTTTTCATACGTCAATGTGTCACGTGGCCCGAGATCTAGCCAATCAAATTTTCAGTTATTCATAATTGCGACTTGATCATAAATGGCTCTTTGCCCCTATAATAACAAAAGTTCAAGCTGATAATAAAGAGACGTACGCTCAATTGAAAATAATAATTGAAATTAGACAATTTCAATATCAATTACGTTTCAATCATGGCTGTTCACCGACACATGCTACATGCACAAAAAGGCATACAGACAAGACTTCGTTCCAGCATCAGACATGCTGTGAAGTCAACCAGCACAGCATAATTGATATTGAAATTGAAAGTATAGTTTCAATTTCAATTAAAATATTTTCAATTTCAATACCATTATCAATTTTTAACCAAATTATTTTCAATTTCAATACCATTATCAATTTTTAGGCTAATTATTTTCAATTTCAATATCAATTAATAATTGATATTGAAATTGAAATTGAAAGTGGGTTTCAATGATTAAATGAAATAATTGAAACAACCCTAGTGTTGATCTCATGAGTCATGAGGTCGATTCATACATGCAGGACAGGGTGTCGCATCGGCCAACATTTGATGCTTGCTTTCGCGGCTGTTAGCCTACACCAACCTTATTCTTCGAAAACTTCGCAAGTTATTTGTTCATGTCGCTCATGTTGCTAATTTTATTAGGTATCGTTCACAGAAAATAGGACGTATTCTCGACTGCTTTTCACCATATTACAATATTCAAAAAATATATTCAATGAATACTGGATGGTGATTATCGAGGATTATAAATACGCCTTTAGGGTTTAAATGAGATCAGTTATTCTCGAGCTATTCTTGTTTCGTGCAAGCCAGTGTCGTTCGTTCAGCCGTATATCCGTTTATACGTCGCTTGTACACAATTGCACATTTATTATTTAATACTATCTTTACAAACTTAAGTTACATTTTTATACAATCTGCTATATATGATTACGGGTTTATTAGTCAGCATACGTCAGCTCAAACGACTTTCGTGGAAGCAAATAAACAGCGGCTGATTTCTGCGTAGGATATATCACGCTACGCTAACGTCCAAACCATGAACGTGTTCAGCCAACGCTACGGTTAATTAACGCTACGCTGCCTTTTAATAAATTATAATAAACATCAACTCGTATCATATGCAGAATTAAACGGTAATAGAACTTTCGCATCCGTTATGAATCAAGGCAAAAGCTTTCAATAGTACTGGAGGGACTAAAAGGCCGGAAAGTTAGCCGATGGTGCCCGCAATAATAGGGCGCAGCAAAGCGGCCTATTTCTTTCACCAATAGGTGCTAGTTTCCAAAATTTTAGCAGCTCATTTTTCCGCTTCAGTTACTCTAACTTTAAGCCACTACCAGCAGCATTTTCGATTTAATTAGACGATTACAAAAATTAGACGATAATCTATACAAAAAAGTTACTGAACCGTCCTATTATGACCTTTTTTCCGCAGGGCATTTTTCTTTTCTAGTTTACATAATTTTTTCGCTTCAGCCATTACTACGTATTTACAATACATATCCTCGATACTAATTGCCTAATTCCACCATTAGAGCCTGCGAATTAGCCATACATTATAGCAAAATTCTCTACATATTACATGCACCATGCACGTATGTTTATTATAATTGATTAAGCCGTGCACGAACAAATTATAGAAAGAACAGACAATGACAATGAATAGTAAACATTTATTGATGCATATATTTATGTTGAAAGAAAGATGAGACCCCAATTTCGAAAAAATGAAAGACATGGAGGCGCCGGGAATCGAACCCGGGCAGCCTGCTTCGGAGTCAAGCATGTTAACCAGTAACCACTACACCACAGCCCCCGAGTCTCATAGGCCCTAATTCTCATTTACAACAGGGTGGGGGTCCCCCCTTCGAACATCGTTGCGACCCTGCAACGATACTCGGTCGATATTCATGCTCCCGGGGCGAACCCGATGCCCCAAGTGCGGAGCACATTCACACGTAGGCCTTCAAACCTACTTCAGTCACCTAACACACTCAGGGTTTCCTGGCTTACCCGCAACCACAGGGTTTCTCGATCGACCCAGAACGATTCTCAGCCAATGCCGAGGGTTTTAACCGGCTCACCCTTAACCGAAACCGAGGGTTTTCTCCGGTTCACCCCTTACCGAAACCGAGGGTTTTTCCGATTACCCTTAACCGAGGGACCATACCAGAGACTATGTACACAGTCACACTGCACACAGCACGAGTACCGTAAGGGTTGAAGTGCCAACCTCAACCCAGGGCATGGGGCTCGTAACCCACCTCCGAAGACGGTTCGGGGATAAGGCTGTCCTGAGGACGCGGCATTATCCTCTTCGTCCTATATCACGGTCACCAGTATATTGAAAGAAAAATGAGACCCCAATTTCGAAAGAATGAAAAAAATGGAGGCGCCGGGAATCGAACCCGGGCCGCCTGCTTCTAAGTCAAGCATTCTAACCACTACACCACAGCCCCCGAGTCTCATAGGCAATAATTCTCATTTACAACAATTATACAAAATAAAATTTAAATGTCTCCGTCAAGCTTAGTATAAGATATCCATGGCAAAGTCATGCAGCAACACCACTGCTGCCAATATAATCAGCAATGTCTATAAGTACATACTAATTCAGTTTCTACCCCAAATCACCAATAACGCAACAGGCAGATTTCAACACCATCCAGATTACTGGCACCAAACGGCTGCACCTGAAATGAAAACTTTATTTCTAGCTGACGTTAAGGGTCTAGTTGAGGGCTGCACACGGTTACAGGGAACGGACCGTGTCACACTAACAGAAGCAAGTACATAGTTTTAGGGCAGGGGTCACTATCCACAGTTAGTTAGGGCCCATTCCTTTACCGGATTAAAGGGTTAATTTTAATCGGACTAAACGGTTTAAAAATTTAGCTTAAAAATGCCATTCTGGAAACCTCCGGATTAAACGGACTAAACACGTGTTCTCATTACGAACAAATTTCTGCCACCATCAATACAGCAAGCATATAGTTGCTAAACTCACGCCACCTGTTTATCTCAGTGTTCAACATTATTTGGCCAGACTTTGGCCAGTTGCTTTCAATATTTTGTCCAATCATAAATCTGTGAAACATGGAATCAATTTCCACCTATATTACCTAAAGCCCTTAGTCTTACTGCAGCAGAATCCGTTCATGCTCAACCACCCTGTTTTCCAACGTTTTCACCTTCTCCTGTTGCGCCTGCAATGCCTCTCGCAGCCCAGGCAAGTAGTTATGCTTCTAAAAAACACGCACACATTATATAATCTAATAAATAAATCTTCTTCTAAATCTTCTTCTTCTATAAATATCGCTTTGGTAGCGTTCTCGGGTCGTTTTTTGTTACATTTGGTATCAGTGTAGCTACAATAACGTAAATAATGTCCCTAAATAATAAATATTAAATATAAACCGTCCTGTATATATAACAATACCCTTGTAGTATTGCACAAATAGGTATAGAGACTTATGGGCCGATTCCTGCCAAGAACTTTCATGCTTAGAACCTAAACCACACATTATGTATATATGCGTATACTTTTCAGCACGATAGTATTAAGCAAGTGTTCATGTTGTATTCCACTTCAAAGCTTGACATGTGTTAGTACATGACTTAGCATATATTTCTTGAAGAATATTTTTCCTACTTATTCGCGCGAATAGGGTGCAGAAAGCACCAATGTGTCGCAGGGCGATTGCTATTCTGACGTAATTCTTGTCCGTTTCATTTAAAAAGCTGAGTTTTCCTATTCGGCTGCAAAACTTGTCCAGTACATTTAACAAGCTTATTAGCATTTTTCCGCTACAGATCAGCCAACTTTCCTATTCTACCCACACTGCTGCCCTTGGGGAAAGGGAATTTTTATAATAATCCTATTTCTTTTTTCCGATGCAGCCATTTTACTTGACCACAGGTAAAGTGACACTTGAATTGTATATTTACTATTTAGACCCCTGAACCCCCCCTGGCTACGCCCTTGCTTGCCGTCACAAAAAATTAAGTCGCGTGCCTTGTAGCACCCCCTCCCCCCACAGAGACGAGTTCTGAAAAATTTTCGCTTAAAAAAGCAGTCTGATTTTCTTTCTGATCCCGATTCTAGCTACGGTACTGGTCTACCTTTGGTTTTCACAGGATATGACAAAGAGACTAGAATAGATTCCTGAGAATCCTGGGCGGAGTACCAAGCTGAATCGAGCAAAGCAACTCGCGGTCCACCAGACAAGTGGCCGACTGCCACAGCTAGGTTTCGAAGCAGCCGCAAGAAAAGGCGTGCTAATAGAGCTCAGCCTAAAACACAAAACAACTTCACAAATTATATAATATTGAATTTTGACAAATAAATTTATGATCTTTCGGTACTGTTTCAAATTGAAACAAAAATATATACCTCAATATTTTTTGAGTAAGAAAGTCTAGCTAAATGAAAACACTCAAAACTTACTGCACGTCATGCAGGCCTATAAATATATGTATGTATGTATGTATATACCAGCTACCAGG
>JASANF010003631.1:0-33743 GCA_030248245.1 Trissonchulus sp. WLG1_4 | reverse complement strand
TGGCTCGAACCCATTTACAGTAAGGCTTTGGAGCAACTCAGCAGTAAATGTGTGCAGAAATTAGGATTGAAAATCACTTATCCACAAATAATGGCCGCGTTTAATATTTCCTCAGGAATATTGACACTCAATCCTCACAATTTAACACCTTCTCGCTCAGCAGAAGAGCTTGTTAATTTTGATTCTGGTATCTTTAACACTGTTCTAGCGTTAAAGTGTTTATGTGCGAAGTGTGTTTTACACATCTTCTGATCTTCACATCTTCTGTCACACTAAAATGCCTTGTAGTTTCACTGTGTTGTTGAGATCGGGGCTATTCTTGAGAAGTAATTAGAAATGCAAAAGACTGCCAAAAAGTGATCAACTTAGAATCGAACCTATGACCTCATCGTTGAGAATCTATGAAACTAACCACTCGACCACATAGATCACAGAGTCACGAGACTTCACTAAAAGTACATTGGGATATTTTTAATAGGATATAAAATATCGTAAGCAAATTGATGACAATAAATATAATAATCAAGTTCCAAAAACAGTTATATAACACGGCACATAAATACTTATTTGCAAAATCGTAAAATTTAGGACTTAGGACTGGAAAATTTTGTGAAAGGTTGGCCCAGGTTCACAGCGTTAAAACTGTCGTTCCTAAAATATTCAACGACAGCTAAACGATCTTGCTCTGTGGTCTCCGTGGCGCAGAGTACTAGCGCATTGGTTTCTTAACCAAAAGTTTGCTGGATCGAGCGCAGCCGGAGACGACGTTTTTTACATTTTACACAATATTCGCTAAGTCGATTTGCTGTTAACTAATTGCAGCACTAACTTATTTTACGTCTTGATCCCGTATTTTTGTGCACTTTGTACAAACGTTGTTAAAATAGCTAAAGAAGATGTTTTGTATGGAAGATAAATCAAGTAAGTAAAATAATGCTGTAGCTGGCCCAACAGGTTTACGATGGCCTCTGGCCAATGTGCTTAAAATAAATGCTTAATGCTTACTGAATGCTTTTGCCTCAGATTGGGCTTCTTTAATAAGTAATATTATGATAACTGTTTGTAACTGTTCCTCTATAAACACAAAAATGCGCGAAATTACACGCACCGCGCACGCACCCTACGGTATTTAACCAGACGGACTCTAACACGTGGTTTTCTTATCAATCCTAGAGTTATGAGCGTCGAAGAGAGATCGTAAAACCATCATTAACGTTGCAGAACATTTGATTAAACTCCCTGTGTTACGAAACCCAATGAAAGTGAATGATGTAAAGATTTGAATCTACTTTTTAATAAGTTTCGGATTACAACGAAAGACACCACGAATTGCGACAACAAAAAAGGACTAAGGACTACCTATGCACTCAGTAAAAGTGTAAAGTTAAATTAGCGTAATTGCTATTTTTTACTAAGGGCCTGTTCCTTTACCGGATTAAAGGGTTAATTTTAATCGGACTAAACGGTTTAAAAATTCAGCTTAAAAATGCCGTTCCAAAACGTCCGGATTAAACGGACTTAACTTTTAGCGCGCTACTTTTTAATCGGACTAAACGGACTCAACTATACACGCTAAGGTAAAGCGTGCATGTTAAATCCGTTTAGTCCAATGGTAGTTTTGGAAAGGGGTCAGTCTAAAATGAAGCCGCTGACTTATTTTAACTCGTTTCGTCCGTTTAACCCGATTTGCAATTCCTAAACCTCGGACTAAAATAAGTCCAGTCCGTTTAATCCGGTAAAGGAATAGGCCCTAAGTTTTTTAGACTTAATCGTACAAGATAATACAACTCCTAGCTCTATAGACTCCGCTTACAACCCGTTTGTTACATTTTTGTTATGTGAGTCGGGTTGGAAGATTGCTCCTTTTAGGGGCTGCTTGTTTTATTTTAACCTGATATCTATTCTTAAACTATTGTCTATTGACAGTTTATTAACAAAGGTATTGAATGAAATCGTAATGTGTTTACAATAACAAAGGTTCAAGCTAGAGACTCTAGCTAGAGAGCTAGAGTTCAGTTAAATAAAAAGACGTACGCTCAATTGAAAACCATAATTGAAATTAGACAGTTTCAATATCAATTACGTTTCAATCATGGCTGTTCAGTGTTTACCAACACATGCTATATACATGCACAAACAGGCATATAGACAAGACTTTGTTCCAGCATCAGACATGCTGTGAAGTCAACCAGCCCAGCATAATTGATATTGAAATTGAAAGAATAGTTTCAATTTCAATTAAAATATTTTCAATTTCAATACCATTATCAATTTTTGACAAAATTATTTTCAATTTCAGTACCATTTTTAATTTTTAGGCTAATTATTTTTAATTTCAATATCTATTAATAATTGATATTGAAATTGAAATTGAAAGTGGGTTTCAATGATTAAATGAAATAATTGAAACAACCCTACACCCAATGTGTGAATATTACTTGGGTGTGGGACCAAGATTTCTCATTACAGTTCACTGTTGTTTTTTTATTATTGTACGTTAATGTGATGAGCCTTGTTGTAACTAAAGCTCGGTTCATACTCGTCCTTGTTCTTGTCCCCATCGTTTTGTCCTTAAGCGATTCCAAGAAAACTACCTGGCCAATTGAGTTGATGTTACCCTTGAGGCAAGTCTGGGTCACATCCAGATCGTATGCAAAAAATTAGCCCAAATGCTTTGGTAAATTCGTCACTGTAGCTGATCGAAATTTGTCCTTGTCTCTGTCCTTACGTCCTTAAGGACAAATATGAACCAAGCTTTAAGGTCAATTCACGCATGGACGCATTTTGCTTATAGCGCACGCTATGGCGCATTGCAGGGCTCATAATGAGCGGAAGCACAAGCGGGCGCAATCTAAGAATGTTCACACTGATTGCTGCATATAGTGGAAGCATAAAGACAGTCAACTGCTCCTTTTTATATTACATACTCATCGAGTCAATTCAACATTTGACAGTTTACATTACATGCATGTGCTTAATCGCAAACTTTTCTGGGTCACTTGTTATTGTTACTCTTCCATTTGCGATTTTTAGGTCTCAAGGTACAAATACATAGTATTTTAACGAATTTACATCAATTTAAAGCAGGTTCTATTTTGTAAACTAATTACTAAATATACAACAATTTCTGGTTCCAACATAATACTTTAATGCACTAAACGATCTCATCAACAATCATTACAGGACTTTATAAATTACAAGTGATAAAAGAGAAACTTTTGAGCAGAAAACCAAACAGACAGAAAACAGCAGCAGTTTTAGAAATAGCTTATGATTCGTTTTTGCGTAGGTCGGATTCGAAATGTGCGGCAGCAGTAACTTCCGGCCGGTAGATTATAAATGGGCGACCACCCCTGTTGGCTCTGGCAAGATGGCGCACACATTCGCACCAAATAGGAACCGTCCGTTGTGCGCCGTCTAGTGAGATCCTGCAGCAGACTCCTGGTCGAGTACTGTGAACTTTGGCAAAGCGCAAACAAAAGCAACGAAGCACAGATTAGCACGCGTTTCAGCATTATTTCAAAAAACACAGAGACGGAATAGGACAAAAACTGCTAGGCAATTAAGTATTGCCGAGTGTAGTATGGCATAAGGGAGAATGTGGAAAATGATAATACTTCTGAAATACAATATTTCAAGCTATATTAATGGCCTAGCGCCTGCACAAACAGTTTCTTATGACACAGATTCCCAGTTGATGACATAAGACCGCAGCAAAAACGGATAAGCGAAAGTAGGCGAAAGCGACATTGAGAAAATTGCGAAAGTTTGGTGGAAATATCACGCTAGGAAACCTAATTAAATCTGATACTTTTAAATTTTTCTTTTTTATTATTTCAAATCATGAATAAGTTTGGGGCGCTTTTGGGTAAAAAACTTTAGAAAGTTTAATTCTGGATAATATGTGGTCGGATTCTGTGCAAATTTGCTTCCGAAACCCTTCAAAGCCTTGACGGCAGTAGACAAACAAAATCTTAGCCCAATTAGCCATTTTTGACTGCTATGACTTTAATGAGTTTTTTATTCAATTTTTGTCGACTAATTTTCAAAAAACAAGTCTCAAAAAGCAAGTAACAATTTAAAAAAACCCAGACACCATAATATATGCCTATCTGTAGAGTTAAAATTATGACTTAGAATAATAGATTCACATTGTGGTTCAAGTTATTTTCAAAATGAAAGAACAGTAGAAAGTCAAAATTTTGAGAAAAACATTATTGTTAACGAGGCTGTTGTGAAGCTTATAAAAGGGTTGACGTGCCTATTGTTACGCAACCGAATAATTCTAATTAGCTGTAATTAGCACAGCGAGTTAGTGTATAATTAGCTGAGACCAGGCATAACAAGTTAGGGCCTCAAGGTTACAGTAATTAGATATTGTGTCGTACGGTCAAATTACCGTATTTTCAATAGTTCAAACAGAATATGGAAAGGCTCTATTGCCTAGCAGCTTTGATCGGAGTAGTCAAATCTGGCCGGAGCCCTGTTTCATAAACAATGAATTGCGATTCATTAGTATGTAACACTGATGTAACATATGGAGTATAACTTTGCGTTTACACAATATTTGTGCTGGAAATTTTCGTGACGGGTTGCAAATAGGTTTCATAACTTGTGCCTAAAATCCCATAAAAATAACGTTTTTCAGAAAAATATATAGCTAACTTGAAGTCATTCATTAGTTCCAAATATTAGTAATTTTTTTCAAGCTTTATACTTTGGACAGTTGTAAGCAAACGTAACTAAATTTTACCCACACATTATGTAACATATTTGTGACGGGTAGTGAAAGTTTCATACAGAAGCGTTACGTAACCGCAAGTTATAATTAATTTTCTAGCTTACATCAGACTTAATAATGAATCGCAACATATCTTTAATGAGACCGGACCCCTGGTCGACATTGGTTCATGGCCTATGATACGTTTGAATATGAGTAAATTGTAATCATACTTGTAAAATAGTTTTAATGTCAACTACCCTACTTTTGGCCGAGTGATTAAGGCGTTGGACTACCAATGTCAGGTACCTAGTGGTAATTTCGTAACACAGACACATTTACTGCTTCAAATCCAGCAGGTCAAATCGATCTCTTTCGGTCGGTGAACATAGGTAACACACCGCATTTATGAGGGTAGGTAACAAGGGTAGGTCATTTGTCTTAAAGGCATGCAGCTCACGGATGTACCTAGTCTCCTGAGATGCAAGACCTATGCGCGCCTTGCCCCCCTTGGTGTCGTATAAGAGAGCTAGGGCTTACGATACTTGAAGGCTGTGGTGTAGTGATTAGCATTCTCGCAGGCCGCAGCAAATCTTTCCGGGTCAAAATGATTTTAGTTGTACATAGTACCTACTCGGTTTAGTAGTCAGAACTAGGGCAAAAAGTTAAACTTTAACTTTAACGAAAATTAAAAAAATTAGGGGTCATACTTTAACTGTAACTTTAACTACAAAAAAGGTTAGAGGTATTACTTTAACTTTAACTTTACTTAAACTAAGACACCCTTACTTTAACTTTAACATTAAAGTTATTTAAAAAAAGTTATACAAAAGTCATTCATTGATTTTGGGTTTACTTTAACTTTAACTTAAATTAGCGCCTGAGCCTTACTTTAACTGTAACTTTTACTTAAATTGAAGCCTTGGCCTTACTTTAACTTTAACTTCAATGGAAATGGTCTAATTTTTTTTGCCCTAGTCAGCAGTATTAGTTTAATTATACTGCGCTACACAGTTGAGGTCTGTAAATTAAATTTTGCGATGGCGGAGGAATGCCTAGATGACCATGAGTTACATATGTGAGGCGCCATTTATGTTAAATTGGTAGAAAACTTGAAAACTGCAGCATAATAACAACTTAAGGTGGTAGTTACGTTTTCGCAGCTTTTTCCAATGTTCTATTTTGTAGCAATTACTAAATCAATTTACACGCGGTCTTTTGCATATTATTAATCAACTTATTTTTCACAAAATTACATTTTTTCAAGAGTCGATGATACTCATAGTGTGCACGCCAACTATTTTGGTGAAGCTCATCAGTTCAATTTTATTCATTTTTCCCCGTATTTTGTTATTTCTTCATTGTGGTAAAAAAATTCCGCATACAGTCAAGAAATTTATAACGAAGGCACATTGATGTGTTATGAAAATGCTGGTATGCTTAACTAAACGGAATAATTTAGCAGATTTTTACAGTGAGCAAAAGTTTGCCTCAAATTTTTCTAAAAAGTCAAGAAACGGCAGTTTTTATGACTTTGGTAGGCTGTAACTAACAAAATACTCAACCTTTTCACTCAATTCGAAAAAGGTATAGGGCAAATTTATTTGGCTACTGTCAAATTTGCTTTCTTTGCATTCTTATGAAGTGAACAGGATATTGGTTACTTCAACTGAAATCACTCATTGTGCTCAGAAATGACGGATTTTTAAAAAAATTTAATTCAGTTGAATAGGGCCTCATTGGGGTCAGCTAATATTACATTAAGCACAGTTTTCCCGTAACCGTTGAAAAAATGGCGGACAAAAGTTTAAAAAAATGACGTTTCAGGAGACTGAAGAAAATTTGCAATTTTTGAAGGGGTTTATTAAAACTGCCAACGCTCTTGGCTGCTGTGACATATACTAACCAAATTTTGCGAGTATAATGGGCGCATAAAGTACTATATACATGTAAATTATGGTTCCAAGTGGTTATTGGTATTTTGTGATATTAGCATGAGAAGTCAGAATTGAGGTAAAAAAACTTCGAAGTTACAAATCGCCTAGAACGACTAACAGAAATATGTCATATTTTAGCTGAAAATATTCTTAAAATAAAATGGGTTAGACCTTTTTTGAATGGCCTTTCTGAATAGTGACAGAGCCACAAAAATTTGCATACAATTTTGTAAGTCCTCAAAAAATACACAAAAAATCCAGTTTTTGAGCTATAAACTAGCTGTAAAAGTTTGAATCAATGTTAAAATCAGCTGAAATATTGCTAATTACATTCGCAATGTTCGTGCCAAATTTGACTATGTTTGGTCAAGTAACTTTTGAATTATTGCAAAAACTTCGAAAACGTAACTACCACCTTAATACAACTTACACACATATAACTCTTCGAGCACAAAATAAATCAACCCTTAAAACCAGTAATAAAAGTCTTGCAACGCTAAAAAAGTCTAAGCGCCTTAATGTAATTGAATTTCTTTATAAATATTTCATGATGCTTAGCGAAACTGTTACCCTCAAAGTTACTTATACACGTTTCACAATCAAATGCGGTAAAATAGCAGTTTCGTTGTATTCAGCACTAAATTACGTAGGTAGATTAAGTACTTGGATCATGTCCCGCCGTAATCAGCCGCATCGGAGAATCTGTCATAGCGAGAATCTAATTGCCAAAAAAGATCTGCTTATTCCTCTGCTAAAGTCTGACCAAAACTTGCTGGACACTGAGACAAAAAGAAACACGCAATATTTCATTACAAATAGAGCAAATTTCAGCCATCAAGAGTACAGCAATTGATCGCGATCACATCACATTTTTTGTCTTAAGATTCAGCAATTTTTGAGCGGACTTTAGTTGCATGTATTAAGCCACAATAGCTCATCACAGACCTGTCATGGTCAGGTTATGGAGACATCATAGGGCCTATTCCTTTACCGGATTAAAAGGACTGGACTTACATATTTTAGTCCGAGGTTTTGAAATGGCAAATCGGACTAAACAGACTAAACGAGTTAAAATAAGTCTGCGGTTTAATTTTAGTCTGACACCATTCCAAAACTACCACTGGACTAAACGGATTTAACATACACGCTTAACATTAGCGTGCATAGTTAAGTCCGTTTAGTCCGACTAAAAAGCAGCGCGCTAAAAGTTAAGTCCGTTTAATCCTGAGGTTTTGGAATGGCATTTCTAAGCTTAATTTTTAAACCGTCTAGTTAGATTATAATTAACCCTTTAATCCGGTAAAGGAATAGGCCCCCAGTCATTAAAAACGCGCACTCACTAAAACTAGATCTTGAAATGGCAATAACAGTTTCTGTCGTAATTTCTATCTCTACAAAAATGGAATTTTCGACAAAAATGTGAATATGTATCTGTTTCACGTTTGAACAATTTTTGTAAGCGCTAAAATAATTATTTATGCAAGTTAACTTGAAAAAAATTAGAATGTTTTCCATTTTCAGGCGTATCATTCATTGGTTTGATATATTCGCATTCAAACTATAAGTTTTGAATTTTTAGCATTAACAGTCTGAATAAAAAACATTAAATGAAACGAAAAAATAATGTGCTGAATAAATAATTTTACGTACATGCGTTTTACTACAACTTGTGCTTGGTCAGCACAAAAATAAGTGGTGAACACGATAGTATTCGTTTTAGTGAAAATTACATAGTTAAAATAATTTAACTGAACGTGAAATACTAATATTTAATAATTTAAAAGCCAAAATTTGTGTGTTTTACTAATGTGTTTGCATGTTTTACATAGCGTGCACAATCAACAGAAATACATACATGACATATAAATTTTCTTTAGTAAAATTTTTAAAAAAACTACTGTAATTCAGAGTGAACTCATAAAAATAATTGAATTACATAATATCAATATCTACAGTAGAACAGTTGTGTTTTGACCTGGTATTTCTATTTTAGAAAGTAACAGTCAAATTGTAGCACACCTTCTTCGAAGAAAAACTTCAATAATAAGTGCGACAGTCGGGGAAGTGTTTACTAAATTTGAGAAGCAATTTAATATATTTCTAATCTAGAAAGAAAAGGATGATTTATTGGCTGGTTCTGCTTGTGAAAAATTAAGCGAGATATCGAAAATAAAATTAATCTTCTCCATGAATATAAAAATAAAAATTATTTTCAACAGAATGATGTGGGATCTCATTTGAAATGTTATTAATAGTATTATACTATCGTAATATGTAAGTTTGGAGCTTATCATTCCTATCATAAAAATTTGATTTTGCACCAGCAATCGCGTAAAAAATTTTGCCATTGCACTTTTGAATTTAATTTTTTTTAATTAACGTGTACCGTTACTTTCAAAAAGTTTGACTCCCTACTGCATGTATACTTGCTCAATGTAAACATCGAAACTTGTGAGGACAATGCTAGTAGAACCGTTTTAATAGTGCTCTAGAATTTTAATATTAATGTCAATATAAATGGTTGCTACAAAAATTTTTAAGCTACCAAGAAATGTTTTTTCGACGTTAGTGCTTAGTCTAATGTAAGTTTAAATATATTAGTTTTATTTAGTGAAAAAACATTACTGCTAACAAAACAGCCGAAGACTTTTATGTATGTTAACTTTACTTTTGAACCTACTTTCCGAAGTTCGTTCCAGGCTTGGCTTATTGCCTAAGTGGCGTAAGAAGATGTTCCAATAACGTACCTCATTAATTAACGAATGTAGCTTTTTTTAAACTACCACAATTTTTACTTAAAAATAAGAAAAAGTTAAAGAGTCACTCAGCAGCCAATGACGCAATTAAAAACTATTATAGCCCAAAGGCTGAGCGACAACACCCTATACATAGGAAGCTAAGTTTGATGTCATGTTGCTGTGATATGGTGCTAAATAGTAGCATTAAATTTGGTAGGTGTTTTTGTTCAAACAGCTTTTGGTAGGTTCCTATTTGGTATCTTATGCAGAAAACAATTACCTATGTGCTTGAGTATTTTTCGAATTTACGAAAACTGATTTAAGATTCTCCGGTCTTTAAACCTAGGCTACACTGACGTCTTGAGTAAACTAGAAGAAAGTCAAATCATTGTTTATCCGATCATTATATAAACTGATGTGACGCAAATTATGAACAAAAGAAAACGACAGTTTACACAAATCACTGACGGTATTGTTTTCTTAATAACGTCACTGACAAAAATTTTTCAATTTAGCAAATCTAAAAACGTTTGTGTTAGAGTAATTTGTGCCATTACTAATAGAGGACTTAAAACGAAAGGCTCTAAGAAAATACATTTCACACAATTTTACTATTCACTAGGAACAAAAGAAACACGCGACTCAACTGTCGCTTTAAAGGAATTTTTTATTACAATTAATTACAATTCTGTAATGTCAGCGTAGAACAATTACAGAGAGATTTAAAAAACCTTTGTCTAGCCAAGGCAAAGCCACGCACAGTATCAATAAAAAATGCCGAAATGCCTAACCTGTAAAAACTTAATAAGTTACTGAAAACACTAGTCCTATACAACAAAAATTCACTAATAAATTAACTTAATTATTTACAGAAAACAAGCTCTTCTGCTGAGTGAGGAGCTGTTACACTGTGAGGTCTGAGTGGCAATATTCCAGAGAAATATTAAACGTGGCCACTTATTGTGGATAAAATGATTTTTTAAATTCTAATTTCTGCACACAGTCACTGCTGAGTACTAGCTCCAACGCTTTTCAAACAACAAAAATTGGAAGAATAAATCGAAAGACGTTATTAGATTTTTGAAGTCAAAAACCTTTTGAAGTAAAAAATAGAACGTCTCACCGAGATTCGAACTCGGACCAATGGACTAAGCATCCAGAGTGCTAACCAATACACTACGAGACCTCTGGTGCAAAGATGTTAACTTCGACTATTGAAAGTTCTTCTTCAACAAAAGACAACTAGTTAGACATTAGTACTAGATGTAATTTTTTATCTCAACAATATAAAAATAATTTGTTTCAACGTCAAGCAATTATTATTATACTTATTGTAAGGCATTTCTTTTGCTAGTGAATTCTAATGTACTTTTCTACGACTGTTTGATTCGTACGCTGAAAGTCTATGTTTAATCACTCCGAACCGTTAGCCCGGATAGCTCAGTTGGTATTTGGTAAGTGCTGCGCGCATTTACTGAGCATCTGATTTCGGATCAGAACGTCGGTTGGTTCGATTCCGCCCCGTAGCTGCACCTTTTGCCTGGGGTTGTTCTGCATACTGCATACCCATAGTCAGTGCGTTTCGCCAAACTGTCAGTTCATAATGTGTGTGCAGACTGTCAGAACAGCGAGGTACCTGCCCTTCCAGTCTTAATTAACACTATAAAATCGACCTACCCAGATTAACGTAGGAATCACAGATTCTGAATATAGTATATACGCGGCCCCTGAAGGGGCCGCGTAACAAGCGTAACGAAAGTGAGCGTTAAAGTGCATATTACGTAAGTTTTTTAGTCAAGGAAGAGTTTGGGACTTAAGAGTAGATTTGGACTTTGGTTAACCAACTATGTATGTTGTAACTAAATAAATTGAACTCCCTTAATTTAATTTAATTCATCAAGTCCACCGGTAAAGAATTGGATTTTTTCTGAATTTTTTATCACTAAACATAAATTTAACTGATTTACTATGTAAAGTAATTTTTAGCTACATATGTAAAACTAAACCTAAAAGCAAATAGGCATGATCATCATAAAGTAAATTATAGCTACTTGAATGCAAAATAATACCATGTTCCCATGGCAGGTTGAAGCCATAATGGCCTATTCACACGAGGGCGCATTTTGATCTATGGCGTACGCCATGGCGGATGAGCGGGCGCATGAGCGGGTGCACACGCACACTTACATACTGCATTGTGTGAAATAATGCAGCACGCAGTGTGAAAATAGAATACGCACGCTCATGCGCCCTCTCATGCGCCCTCTCATGCGCCCGCTCATGCGCTCTCTCATGCGCCCGCTCATGCGCCGTGAAGTGCGCCAAGGCGTACGCCATGCAATGCGCCCGCTCATGCGCCCTCATGTGAATAGGCCTTAAGGCATACGGTTTAATGTTTCACGTATTCACGTAAAACATTGTATGAGCATTATGAACATTCATACTGCTCAGATTTCAGTAGGTGTAACGACAATAAAACTTTTTATAGTTTTAGTATATGGTTTGAGGAAGTTTGCGAGTTGTAGGCGGAGCTTCTGCATCTAGCCACTGAATACACACACACACACAATCAGAGTAAACAGCAGTGCAGGCGAGGGAAATTTGTCAATATGCACGTTACGGATATACAGTTCAAAGATAAAGAAAATTTCTTTTACATAATTAGTGCGTAGTATGCATTTAATTTTCCTACCACGCCATAATGATTACGCAGGTATGTAGTATATACCTACGAATCGTAGGAAGTGACAAATGCTAAGACACACTACATACTACAGCTTGACGTAATATGTAGCAAAATCCATTTGACAATGTCTAACAAAGCATTCTAAAAAAACTAATTAACTAAATTTTAATCACCGTTGCATAAACGTAGGTTGCGACATAATTACCATGTCGTAATTAAATGTGGGTGAGCACCATACATTTTCGCCATTTTTGAATGCCTACAGTCTTAATTTGGTGGAAATAACTTACATATTTACAATTTAAAAACTTATGATCATAAATTGTAATTTAGTCATGTCAAAACGTTATCGGCAGACTGAAAAAATATAATAACATGCAAATATGTAACAAGGTTTGCTTGCTGGATATCAAAACCGGAGCGGAATTGTGCCTCCATTAATTTGACAAGACTTAAAAGTCGACTTTTGCGGAAAATTATTTTGTGCAAAACTCAGAAGTGTACTTCTGTAGAAAAATTAAGCTGAACGAAACTAAAGGGAGGAATTCTGCCAAAAATTAATCTTACCAAACCTCAAAAGCAAAATAATGTTTTAAACACATTACATTACATTTACACGCATATTATATTTTTGAAATATTTCCACAATGAGTTCAGGTCATAATTAAAAATTACGCAAAAGTACTGTCACGTGCTTACTGCTTACCCACTGTAACTAAACCGCACGACATAACTACATATTGTAGACGCTTTTCTGTAGATCACTTTCCACAATATCGGCTAAGCACGTGGCAGTACACTTCTGTATTTTTGCGCGGCCGCCTCTGCGGCCGTGCATACTAATCTCAGTTTATGCACTGAAACTGAAAATGCATGTAAAGCATGCTCAGTTTCAGTGCATTATTAAAGCCTGCTGCTACTGCTGCACTTACCTAGTGTATCCAGCAAACGCGTGCTGTGTGTGCGTGTCAGTGGGCGAAACAGTCATATCAACAAGCACGTTTTGCGAGTAAAGTTAAACTAAATTTAAATGGAGTTCTATGCGATATGCTTTCGCATACCGACGATATTCTTCGAATATAAAACGCGGCACCAAATTTTTTGGGCACCATTTCAACATGTCAAGCTGCAGCATTCTTTTCTAGCTGAGTTTTGCTATCCAAGATATTCCAACAAACTTTCATAACATTTCATAATTTCAGTAAATTCAATTTTTCAACATATCAAATTCGCCGCTACTTTTCATGACTACAAAAACAGGTGTATAATATTACGCAACGTCATTGAATAATTCCATGACTTAGCAAATGGCAAACTTATTGTATTTTTTACAGTCGGATATTATACATTAATCTGTACCACTGAACCAAAATAATCTACAGTATAATCTAATACCGTAAGGTCATATACTGTCAATGTTACTGTTATCGGAATTTCATTGTACATACGTCAGTGGCTGTATCTGACTGGCTACTTAATAACAATTCACAAAATATTTGAACACACTATGACAAATGGCCAAAATGTCATCTAACTCTGCTTTAGTTCAAGCATATACGTCTTGCAGGATCCCAAGTTGGGACAAAAAACGCTATCGTTGTGCTTGTAAACCATAATACGATCATAAAATATCCCGTCACATGCAGTGTGTTTCATTCGCAGACGAAACACCCTACTGAAGGCTTTAACCCTTTAATGCCCAGAGTATCACTGGCTAGACAGCCTCATTCTGACACCTTCTAGTTTTTTGGACATTGCTCGAGCTACGTGCGTCGTAGAGAGATCGCGAAACCACCATTCGATAGAGAAATTAATGGTGAACAAAACATAATCAGCCGATTAAGGGTCTAGGACGCACCGATTTTGCGTTATAAGCGCTCAAAGTTGAGAATTTTTAAAAATTTGCGCCATCGCTCAGGCATAACCTCACCCTAGAGTATGAACACAGCAACTGTGCGCCTGCCGTAGTTGAATGCTAGAAATAAACTACATTATCGCTGTATCTGATGCACATAAAGCAGACTGCTGGAGTTGCATTCAAATTTCATAATGTGGCCTTAAAGAAAATACTACTTTTGCGATGAAAAAAAGTCAAATTTGCACATTGCTTAAATGAGCATAGGCTTCGCTGTGTGGCAGTAGGACTACAAATTGCCGGCCAAATGTGATGACCCACAATTCCCAATAAAAACAGCTAAAAGATCTTGTCACTAGAATAGACTAGTCAAGTTGCATAGCCCCAGATATGATAGTTCATCGTGGGGTATCTCCCATGATCCTTTGGGCATGTAAGGGTTAATGTGTGAAGGAAACAATAGGCTATGTGTACGTAATTCATTCGATTCATTATTGCTATGCACAAGCGCTGATGGCGAGATCACTGCACACAGTACATTTACCAACGCACGTAGCCTGAGCACACACAGTACAATACACACACCCACACATCTAGTGTATTTTTGTGACCTACCACATTGCTCAAGGTAAATTTACACAGTGAGCGGAGATACATGCTAAACGCGAAATTGCAATATAGTATATACGCGGCGGCTGAGGCCGCCGCGTAAAAAGATAGAAAACGACAACAGTCACAAACTAGCAGTCAATTTTTTTGTCTAAAAGTATACGCATTAGTTGTGGCATACCTATATCTATCTATTACTAACTTATAGACACATCACACATAATCACACTAATTGTTATTATTTCTTTATTGGCGTATGTAGGTTTCAACGGCTGTGTAGTCAACTGGTTATAGAGGTATATACCCGTTGGACCTGGTAGTCGGCGGACTGATTCCGACCGACCTGAATTTTAGGGTTTTTCGTAATTTATATAGCTGCCCCTTTCGCAATAGTAAACCTACACCTGTACAGTTAAAACTGTACTGTACTGTACCTGTTAAAACTACAGTTTAGCTAAAATTTCGTAAATGAAGTGTCATTATAGAAGAGGTGCTAAAGACACAACCGAATTCACTCACTTTTATAAAATTCTAGCATCTATTGACTGTTGGCTGTGAGTGACACAGAAGTAAAAATGGATCAGTATAATATTGTAGTAATCGAATTTATAAGCAAACTGCATGTACATACACCTATGTACGTCGAACTTTATCACCGCACAGTTAGTTTGGGTTCGGATAATTAAGGAGCCTTGAGTTGTGAAACCATTATAAGAAATGCGATCAAGACACGATCAAAGTTGAAACTTTGGGTTACATCTGCATCCGAAATTAGAGCTACTGCAAAAATAAAATTTCTGGCATGCCGCGCTGAATTGTACGGATACGGTAAAATAATACTTGCTGTGGTCATGTGAAAGTCTCTGCTCGCCAACAAAAGTGCTTGTTTCGGCACAAATCCACTGTTGAGTTTAGTTTTGCACAGCTTAATTGTCCGCAAAAGTCCAGTTTTGAGTTTTGCACAGATTATGTAATTTGCGGCAGTAGACCACTTTTGAGTTTCTGCTTGTACCTAGGCACATTTCCAGTTTCGAGATTTGCTGAACAAATAGCGACGAAATAAAAGAGTAGGTAGAAGTGAAATCGACAGAAGTTAACGCAACCTGTGGGTTTGTATAGATGTGATTTATGAAAAAAGGATTATACATTTTTGAAAAATAAAAATAAAAATAATAAAATAAAAATTTAAAAATAATTAAATAATTTTTAAAAAATTAATTTAAATAAATAAAAATCGCCAGTAGGCCACAACGGGTTGCCGACCGGTAAGGGACCCTTTATTCTAGGCAGAGGACCTTCTATTCTAGGCAGAGGACACTCTATTCTAGGCAGACGACCCTCTATTCTAGGTAGATGACCCTCTATTCTAAGCAAAGGACCCTCTATTCTAGGTAGAGAACCCTCTATTTTAAGCAGAAAAACCTTCCAAGGCAGAGAACCTAGTGTTCAACGCAAAAAATCATCCATTCTCGGTAAAAAACCCTCTAGTCTAGGCGGAAGACCCTCTATTGTAGGCGGGAGACCCTCTATTCTAGGCAGATGACCCTCCATTCTAGGCAGAAGACCCTCTATTCTAAGCAGATGACCCTCCATTATAGGCAGATGACCCTCCATTATAGGCAGAGGACCCTCCATTATACGCAAAAGATTATCTATTTTCGGTAAAAAACCTGATATTTATGTTCAGGGACCCAAATTACCCACAGAAACCCCAAAATTTCAATTTCGAAAATTTGAACCCTTAGAAGGCGGTACCCTGAGTGGGTCCTAGGGGGTCCAGGAAGGTCCTAGGCAAAAACGAACCTTGGATTCGTGTTCAGGGGCTCAAATTACCCTTAAAAACATAAAAATCTCAATTTCGAAAATTTGACCCCTCAGGGCCGCCTAGGGAGGAGGGGTACCCTGAGGGGGCCGTATGGGGGTCCAGGGAGGTTCTAGGCAAAAATAAACCTTGGATTCGTGTTCAGCGGCTCAAATTACCCCTAAAAACACCAAAATCTCGATTTCGAAAATTTGACCCCTGAGGGGCCCCTGGGGGGGTACCCTGAGGGGGGTCATAGGGGGGTCCAGGGGGGTCCTGGGTGAAAAATAACCCCAGATTCGTGTTCAGAGGCCAATACTACCTCTAGAGACTAGTTTTTGTCCAAATCCCTAACAAAAAATTTTTCAAGTTCACAAGGGTCCCCCCTTGGTGTTTTATTTGTACCAAAAATATTTTTTGGGGTCACGTGACCCGGCCCCCCGTGGGGTCAGGGGGTCACCAAGGTGGGGGGCACAACTACTCATAGGGGGGGTCCCCCCACCAAAGTTTGGGACCAATCTCCCCAGTAACTCCAGAGAAAAACGAGTAACAAACTTTTGATCACAGGAAAAACAACAAAAACAAGTCGGTTGACATCAACGGGTTGCCGACAGTGGGTAAAGGACCCTCTATTCTAAGCAGAGGACCCTCTATTCTAGGCAGATGACCCTCTGTTTGTGTTCAGAAGCTCAAATTACTCCTAGAAACATCAAAATCTCAATTTCGAAAATTTGACCCCTGGGGACCCCCTGGGCAGCGTGCCCTAGGATTGTCCCTTAAACTACAACAAAGCTCTAGACATAACCAACTGATGGAATAACGGATATGACAGGTACAAAAGGGTTGGATACAACAGGATTGTCCCTTAAACTACAACAAAGCATGACGCCAGAATCCCAATTTCGAAAATTTGACGCCTGGGGACCCCCTAATGGCTGAAACATAACCCCAACAGGTTTCGTCCATTTTCCCTTCAAGGTCACGTGACGCGGGCCCCCGAGGGGCCACGAGTCCATAAAGTTGGGGGGTGCAAGTACTAATGGTAGAGATCCCTCTACCAAAGTTTGGGACCAATCTGACCAGGGGGGGCTGAGAAAAACCTGTTTCAAATTAGTGTCCGGAGAATAATAATTACCTTACTATACTATATAAATTTTTCGGCAAAAAAGAGAAATGATAATAACTCAGGAACCGCTCAACGTAGAAACTTCGTTTTTGCGTTATTAAATAGCAGGCATCAAGGCCAAGATGTTTTCTATTAAGAGTTAGTCGGTTCAATGAACCGCTGAGCCGCTAAACCGGTTTGAAAAAATGAAAAAATTTTACACTCACATTTTCGGGCTCGAACATCTACTACGATGACTGTCTGATGATATAGCGATATTTCGTGTCATATGGTAAGCAATCTTGGAAGCGTCGTAACTTGCTTCAACGTTGACGTACAAACACATAATTGACGGCACTCAACTCAGAACAGAAAGCGCTTTCAAATGACACCTTACTTGACGTATACCATTCACGTTTAAACGTCTAAATTTCCAATTATAAATTATGACGCAAGCTTAACGTCAACTTACCGGGCCATGTCACCCATCATTTGAAAGCTCTCGTAATTTGCTTTCGAATGATGCCAAAATCATTCCAGTATCTCCCCAATATCAAAAGTTACGGCAACTCAAAACCATATGTGATCAAATCTTAATGTGATTAAAATTTTGGCAAAATTTTGAAAATTTTTGCCAATTATTTAGAATTCTGCTGTTAAGGGGGTAGTGTCGCGAAAGCAGTCGATTTTGCGTAACTGTAAAACATTTTTATAAAAAGATAAGACATCGTTCTTTATATGTTTTAAAAATATATGTTGAGGCAAGTATTTTAGCCAAGTTTCATCAAAATTGATTCAGTATACTGTTAGCAGTGAAGTCGCAAATTCGGAAAAATGACGTTTTGAAAACCTATTCACATTCGATAATTTCGTCACAATTATAAAACTTTTTGTTTAGATTGTTTTCACATACTAAAAGCACATATGCTCTAGTTTATGTACACAAAATTTAGTGCAAATTGCTTGAGTGGTTGCCGAGTAATACCTGTTTGAACTGTGAAACTGTGCGTAAACAGTGAAGTACTCACAGCAATAATGATAAATTGTGAAAAATTTAGACGCTTATTTTAAAATCAAAAGAAAAACGAACCTTCATTTTTCTTTTGTCTTATTTGTGGCAAAAAACTGTGCGTCGACACGTTACGTGTGCTTCACAAGCTGGCCAATCTGATATCTGGCTGAATTTTTTGAATTTTCATGTCCTTAGTGTGTGATGTCTGGCTTACAATCGGTGATTGGTTCAAGATATTGGTAGATATTGGTAGTCTACTGTCTGGCAGTACTTATTTAACACAGTATAGCATTGGACTAGTTTCTCAGTGAACGTACAAGTTCAAAGCAAAAAGATCTCTTTTTGCAACCTATGAGCAAAACTGCTTTCGCGACACTACCCCCTTAATGCATAAAATATCTTTTTCACCACAGGAAATGGTCGAACTAGTCTAAACTAGACGCACTAGACTTGTTAATAGGATATAAACTATCCTAAGCAAAATGATAAATATAATAATCCAGATTTGAATATACCAAACGAAAGCTTATATTACCCTTATCATTATTATTATTACAGTACCTAAGCTAAACTCTTTTTATGGAAATAAAATTATTTTTTGGAATCAGTCCATAGTGTTAAATAATACAAACACAATATTTTAAACCGATTTTAACTTACCATTGCTGTAGCCCCCGTGGTGTAGTGGTTAGCATTGAGGCGTCTCACCCCTCTGGTCGCTGGTTCGAGTCCAGCCGGGGGTCGTTTTTTTTCAAATTTTAACTTGGGATTTTTGAGCAAAATGTTATCATTACGAATGTTATTCTTACGAAAGTGTTATCATTTCATTAGTAAACATTAAGATGCAATCACAGATTTACTTACGTATATACTGCGTACCAGTTGTCTGGCCGAAAAGTACAAATGCCGACAATTTTGGGCCAAGATTTAAAAAAAAATCTTTACTTAAATTGAAGGGAATTCCTTTTCTTCCCTGTGTCCGAATTTTTGGGGAAGTCTTCCCCACAATTCGGTCAAATATTACTTAATCAGATACTTTTTCAAACTTTTTATATTTCTGGTTATCCGTCAATTTTCTTTACGTACATGTACATCCCTAAGATACCCGACGCACTAAACTTGTAATTACCTTATATTAATAATTACATAATATTTACATAATATGAACTATATATGAACTATACTAAAAATAATGATAATGACAGATTCTTCATGATACTTCTCAAAAATGTAGTACAACCTGTGGAAAGCGTCGCAAGATGCATAATTTTTTGACAAAAAGCGTCTGGGGTTGGTCATAGCGGTTTCCGTCCGGGCGCCAAGGACAAAACTACGTTAACCTACAGTAAACGGGTCATGTGACCCATCAATCGAAAGCGCTTTGTCTCACCAATCGAATGGTGAAACTCCCAAGTGGCTGCGACCCCCATAACAAAAGTTATGGGGATTTTAAAAGATTCACACCATAGAACACTGTTATCATAATTAAATCGTAATTACGAAATTACGAAAAGTGTTCTTTTTCTGATATCCTTGAAGGCGCCATAACTGGCCTTAAAGAACTCGGACGGACATAAGAATAGCATCATTGGATTACTGGCTTGAAGGGCTTTCAAAAGAGGGGTCACATGACCATCTGGCACTTCAAATTACCCCGAAATAAATATCTCAGGGTATACTCACGTGACACGGTCATGTGACCCCTCATTTTAAAGCGAACCTTAAATCTAAACGATTGATGTCAATATCATGATTGTCCGTCATTCGTATTTTCCGTTATGCGTCTCTTTAAAATCCAACCTTTGTGACTAGTCAAAATCAGCCCATCTTGGATCAAATCTCTTTACATTTCAACTTGAACAAATTTTTTTTTAAATCAACAAATTTTCACGGATTCAGATGCGCTTGAATTTAAGTGATCGAACTAGTTTAAACTAGACGCACTAGACTTGTTAATATATATATACTATCCTATTAATAATGATAATGGAGGCGTCGACTAGCTGTACCCTGAATCTGATCGGACCAGATGTGCTATCTAGACGTTTACCTTTCGATTAGCGTGCAGCCTCCAGGTTCTCAAGTTATACGCCACGTAAGACGTAGTTATTTGTTTGTTGCTATAAGCAACGTTTAATACATTAATAATGAAAACCCAATGCATAGTATCGGCTTCATCCAACAGTCAATAAGAAGCGCCATGACTTTTTATTTTTGTAATTTACAGTCTGTATGATTTTTAAGGAACGTAAATTGGAGTTATTTTTACTCCGCAAATCCTCCGCGACAGACCACTTTAGTAGTTAGTCAGTTTTGAAAATTAACCAGAAAAACTGAAATAACTTTTGCTATGAACGTCCCAGAAACATAAGAATAATATCACTGGATAGACAATTTTTAGCGCTTTCCAATGAAATGTCACATGACTGCGCCACTTTCTGAAAATGGGTCTAAAATCGAAATGAAAAAATATGGCGTCCGTTCAACGTTACTTCACAGGGTCATGTGACCCATCATTTGAAAGCTCTATTAATTTGCTGACGAATGACGCTTAAACTATTGCTGTACCACCACTGTATCAAAAGTTATGCCCCCCCGAAAACTTTTACTAAAAAGGGCTGACTATAGAGATCACACCATATGGGATCAAATCTCAAATGGAAATGCATTTGGGCTAAAATTTTGAAATTTTCTGCAAATTTTAAAATGTAAAATAAAATAGACTCGCTTGAATAAGTCTGATCTGGTCGAACTAGTCTAAACTAGACGCACTAGACTTGTTACATAATATGAGCTATACTAAAAATAATGATAATGTAAGTTGCTTCATGATACTTCTCAGAAAGGTAGTACATCATAAGGCAAGCGTTAGACAGTGCATAAATTTTTGAAAAAAGGCTCGGCTCCAGACTTATAGCCCACATAAAATGGAGTTATTTTATTCTACGTATGTACATGTCTTTTCGTAGCCACAGCCCACAGTTTATGTTAGAACGGAACACTGTTAACTCTTTAAACAACATTCTAAACGTTATATGTAATTATTTAAATAACATATTAAAAACCAAAAACATTCAAACAAGCAACTTACGGTGTTATTTTGTGATTACTATCCACATTCCTCCGCGGTTGTAAAAAGCTGAAACTTCGAATGTTCCAAGCTACAGAAAATTTCGAAGCTGATAGTGGCATGTCGTTATGTTTCGATTTTGACACGTACGGGTACAGTTTATCATTCGTTTGTTTGCAGGAGAATTTACTGTTCTGCTAACTGATCAGAGTCAACACGGTCTTACGACAAAGTATTTGAAAAAAGCACATACAGAGTATATAAATAAGTTACCCTGTCACCCTGCCAAAATTTTCTATTTCTTAGGATATTTATTTAGCAAAGAAATAGTACTATAAAGGTGCAACTATTTTTATAAAAGAATAACAGTCCCCTCAATTTTGACTTCGAAAAGCGCTTTTGCTTCACTACAAGACCCGAGAGTGCTCAGTAGAGTTGCGTGTTGCTGCCAGCAATGTTAAATATATACGTTTTATTTAAATTTCACAAAGACTTTGCTGACACATCTAAATTTTAAAGGATCTCGTCTAAATTAGTCTAAACTAGACGCACTAGACTTGTATTAATTAATATATATACACTATCCTAATCATAATGATAATGGACGACTCGACAAACAATACCAAGAATTTGAAAGTACTATACTTTTTATCCAGACGTTTGCCTTTCAATTCGCATCTACTCGTCTGGTTCCCAAGTTATACGCCACGTAAAGCAGAGTTATTTTTTGTTGCATCCAGCAACGTCTAATACGATGATACTGCAAACACAGTACTTATTATCGGGTCCATCCAAAGATGTAAAAGAAACGCCAACGCTTCGTATAGCTGTACTTTGCTGTAATTTTCTCTTAATCAGGGCGTAAATTGGAGTTATTTTTACTCCGCGAATCCTCCGCGATAGACCACTCTTCGTAGTTAGTTATTTTTGAGGTTAATCAGAAAAATGGCCGTAACATTCGCTATGACTGTCGTAAAATCATAAAAATAGTGTCACAAGAAAGACAAATTTTTGCACTTTCAAATGATATGTTACATGAAGGTGTAATACTCAAAAACAAGTCAAAATTTTAAATTATAATTTTTGACGCACGTTCAACGTTACGTTACGAGGTCATGTCACCCATCATTTTAAAGCTCTGGCAATTTGCTTTAAAATGATGCTAAAATTATCGCTGTACCATTTAGGTATCAAGAGTTATGCCCCCTTAAACCCTTTGCTAAAAGGAACTGACTACGTAGATCACACCATGTGTGATCAAATCTCATTGTCGGTGCCATAATGCTAAAATTTAAAAAATGTGAAATTTCCAAGTGTTTTTACAAAAACCATGATGGTACTTACGGAATTTGTCTAACTAGTCTAAACTAGAACCACTAGACTTGTAATATTAATAATAATAATAATAACAGACATTTCAGATACAAAAGGGTTGCCTTTGCTTCGCAACTGGTCGGCAACCCAAAAATACAGCTTGAAGTCTTTACTGCTTTTACAAAAAACGCGACAAATTCAAAAAGTAAGTTGGTACAGTACAAAATCGTAAATCCCTCGGGGCAAGAACTCTGCCCCGCCCCGCCCCCCCGCGGGGCACCCCGTCCCGTATCCAACCCTGTACTCCCACGGCCAAAAATTTTGATATGATTGGAAAATAAAAATTTCTTCAAAATTCTGAGTCACTACTGTGATTCCTAAAGTTAAGGCTTAATAGTAAAATGCATGAAGTTTTGAGAATAAGAGGAGTCTGCTTAGTCGCAAAAGAAAACCTAATTGGGGGTTAATATATCACTGACTACGACTGAATACTCTTATGGACACGGACAGCCCTTAGGACAAGTATGAATCAGATTAAGGGCCCATTCATTTGCCCACGGGTGGACCCGGATCAATTTGAATGTACTGGAACACCCAAAAGTAAGTTTAAACTAAATTGGAAGTAAATTTCCACAAAAAAACGTCGCAAATCTAAGCAAAAAAAATAAAATTGCAAAACAAGTTAATGAATTGTCCTTAGCATATAGTCAATACTTGAAATTTACGTAACAAAAATTAGGTTAAATTATAATTTAATAATTCTTATTTATACTCATTCAATAATTTATAAATATATACACTTATAACATTGTTTGGTATACATATTATATACTTGGGTGCAGGGTTTTTTTGTTCAAAACCCTGTGCAAGTGCACTTTTTTAAAATTTTGCACAAAAAAATTAAAATTTTGCACAATAATGCACAGTGCCTGACGGGCCTGTAATATGCTCAGAATGCACTGTTTTAAATGCAAAATCGAAAAAGATTTCTGGGGACTGCCGCCCCCAGACCCCTGCGCCTACTGGTACCGCTGGCGGCATCCTCAACTGCAGCAGGTCTTTATACTGCGTTTTCGCAAAAGCTGGCCAGCAAGCAGATTGCAGATTGCATGATTCGCGTAATAATTGCGTGTTCAAATTTTTAGAGGTATATTCTTCTAAAATTCACGTTACACGTTGTCAAAAACCGCAAGTCTGTAGCTCCACAGGCCCAGACCTCCACAAACTACGGCATCTACGTTTCTAAAGAAAACTGTCCCAGTGGGAGTGGGAGTATTGCTAAGTAGTGCTTAATAAACGCAGTGGGAGTATTGCTCCACGTCAGGGTTTTTTTTTAGTCAAAAATGGCGTCATTTGCAGAAATGAAACTTAAAAATGACGTTCAGAAAATAAAAATGACGAAGCTTTGATGAAAGGTTTTGAGCAAATATTGACGCTGATTTGACCAAATTCGGCCTAAAAATTGAAAAAATCTCCTATTTTTTCTGGAGGCTGCCGCCCCCAGACCCCTGCAACTTGGTGACTTACTCGTCTTCGTTATTAACTTTCATCAAAGCCTCTGCGTGTGTACACGCGTACATTTATATACCTATCTAGTGCACTATCTGATGTGACGTTCTGCTTCTGACGGGATTTGCATTTATCAGGGTTGGCGCGACAGCGCCAAACCCTAGAATTATAATTAATTTCTCGGCTCGAAAAAATTTCTGATACGTCTTCATTTGACCAAGTTTGGCCTAAAAAGTGAAAAATTCTCCATTTTTGTTTTTGAGGGTTGTCGCTTTTAGACCAGGGTTTTTTTTGTGCAAAACCCTGTGCAAATGCACACTTTTTTAAAATTTTGCACACAAAAATTAAAATTTTGCACAATAATGCACAGTGCCCGATGGGCCTGGCATATGCTCGAAATGGACTGTTTTTAATGCAAAATCGAAAAAAAATTCTGGGGGCTACCGCCCCCAGACCCCTGCATCTACTAGCATAACTGGCGGCATCATCAACGGCGGCAGCTTTTTATACTGCTTTTTGGCAAATGGCGCATGATTTGCGCAATTGCTGTTCAAATTGCTAGAGGTTTAATTTTCTGAAAATCGTGTTACACGTTGTCAAAAACCATAAGTCTCTAGCTCCCCAGGCCCAGACTTCCACAAACTACGGCATCTATATACGTTTCTAAACTAAACTGTCTCACGAAGTGGGGGGAATTGCTCCACCCAACCCGAAAAATTCCTAGATCTGCCACTGATATGATTTTATGTATATAACGTAACAAGGCCATACAAACCAAGGGGGAACGGTGAAAATTTCCGCCCAGGAATTTTTTCCACTAAAATTTTAAACGACGGTCCCCCCTTTTTCCTATTCCGTTTCGTCTTTTATTAACCAAATTTTGCCCGAAAAATAAAAAATTTCTGCATTTTTAGGGCACTGCCACACCAGATCCTAGCAATGACCCAGAACAATTCCTAAACAATTGCTGATGAAATGTTTTTTAATGCAAAATTTATTTCAAAATTCTATAAAAGCTTTGGCTTCTTGGGACTGCCCCCCTAGGCCCCGTAATCACCCAGATTCGCCAACAAAGCGTTGCTTAAAGTTGCTTTTTTAATGAAAATTTTATTTCAAAATTCCACAAAAGCTGTGGTTTTTTGGGGCTGCCGCCTCCAGACCCCCGCCAATTATGGCATAAACAATTTTGCAAGATTAAACCAAGGAAGGTGTGTCGGCTTCCCCTCGCTCAAAAGATTTCTTTGATCTGCGTCTGACAGCCATTGTGCTAATGCCAGTATATAATTTCCAATATTTAGAATTTCTTCAGCACACCAACATAAACATAGCAACCAGCAAGGGCGTACCCATGGCGGACGGATGGTGGAAATCCCCATGAAATTTTTTCCAAGTGATTTTTTTACATAAGGGTCAATATCCCCTTTGGTTTTTATGGTCCGGCCGGAAAAATTTTCTGACACGTCTCCAAACAACCAAATGTGGCATAAAAATCAAAATTTTTGCCAGTTTTTTTATGGGGGCTGTCGCCCCCAGACCCCTGCTACTTTTTGGTTTAGTAATCTTGCATTTGTAAGGCGTTTTATACATAAGACGTGTTAAAATTGCTAAAAAATGCCTTTTCACCCATTTCAAAAAATCGAAGTCATTCCCCTCCCGAAATTTTTTTCTGGGTACGCCACTGATACGTACGTACCTCTAGAGGTATAAAAACGCGTATTTTTGCTTCTATATAGGCAAAGAAAACGCATTTACAGTTTGCACAGAAAAATAAAATTTTGCACACTAAAATTAAAATTTTGCACAATTATGCACACAAAATTTTTTGAAAAAAAAACCCTGTTTTAGACCCCTGCATATTGTGGCTTAATGTTTTGGGTATTATGAGCTCAAAAATGTTAGCTCTGATGTTTTCGGTCGGCCAAAAATAGTATGATGTTCGCACAATCTGCTAGTTTGTTATCGCAAATTATTATGTTAAATTCTGCCTTTTTTGCTGGGCCAAAACGTTAGCATTGGCGAAAATTTTTGAGAGTCTGCTAAAACTTTTTTGGTCGTTTTAGCCAATTTGCTAAATGGTATTCGGTAGATAAAAGATAAATACCGATAAGAAATAAATAAGGAGGAAAATCTTTTTATAACTCCAATTCACCAAATTATGTCCAAAATTAAACAAATTTCCTATGCTACCTTTCCTACGTTTCTCTTTATTGTTACAAGAAATCTAAAGCAAGGTCATGCCCTCTCCGAATTCTTTCTACTTTATTTGACCGAAATCTTCGGCACATAGACGTACAACGGGGTCTGAGGGGCAAGCTCCCCCTAGACTTAAGATTCCGGGACATGCAAACCCTCCTCATAGTTAAAAAAGGTGCCAGGAAACTCAAAATTTGCCCCTGATTGCTTTAAAAATGATCAAAAAGCGAAAAATGTATATACAAATTTTGAAAAAAATTCCAATTTTTAGGCCGTTATGAGTTCAAGTCCCCAACCCCAATATGTCGGACAAGACCCTCTAAAATTTGAAAAATCCGGGACAAGCCCCCCACCATCCCATCGGTCTACTTAATTTTGACCCCCCTGTCCAAAAAATCGTAACTTAGTTTAGTAATTTACATGTTTTCTTGGCCAAAAAACACAGATTCGAACAAATTTTGGACAAAACTAGGTAAAAAAACCGCTTAATTTTCATAAAAATGTAAGGTAATGTAACTAGCAATATTGCTGCAGCGCAACGGTGCTGTAAAGCCATAATTTAATTTTGACGAACGAAAAATAAAAATGACGACAGGAATTTAAAAATGACGCCAGAATGATGAAATCCGATTTTGAAAAAAAAAACCCTGCTCCACGTCCATCCAACCTGAAAAACTTCCTGGATCTGCCACTGGTACGATTTTAAGTATATAGATATATGCGCGACAAGGGCGTACCTAGGGGGGATGGGGAAAATTCTCCCCCCCCCCCAGAAAAAAATTTTTTCCCAGTGAATTTTTACACAAGCGTCCCCATTTGCCCCCAGACCCTTTGCAACTCTATGTGGCGTACTATTCCTTAGTATTGTCTTTCATCAGAGCCTATGGTATACACGAGTACATTATGCTGCATTTGTGTGATATATACACTGTATGACAAGGGCGTACCCAAGAGGAGGATAAGGGGGAATTCCTTCGCTGAAATTTTTTTTCCCAATGAATTTTTACACAAGGGTGCCCCCTCTGATTTTCATGGCCAACCGAAAAAAAATATCCAATACGTTTCCAATTGACCAAATTTGACTTGGAAATCAAAAAATTCTCAAAATTTTTTCCTGGGGCTGCCGCTGCGACTCTGTGGCTTACTATTCCTTGTTATCATGTTTCATCCAAGCCGGTGCATGTATAGATACACAAGTGTATTATGCTGCGTTTACATGTGTTATACACTGCCTAATGTGACGTTCCCATCTATTGTTTTAATTTTCTTATCGGGAAAAATTTCTAATACGTCTCCAGTTGACCAATTTCTGCCTAAAACTTGAAAAAATTCTCAAATTTTCCTGGGGGCTGCCGCCCCCAGACCCCTGCTACTTAATGGCTTAGTCATTTCAAAAAATTGAAAAGTCATTTTCCATCTCACCCCCAAATTTTTTTCTGGGTATATACGCCACTGAATGTACGTATATGCCTCTAGAGGTATAAAAACTCGTATATTTACTGTCATATAGGCAAAGAAAACGCATTAAACAGTTTGCACAAGAAAATAAAATTTTGCACACTTAAATTAGAATTTTGCACAATTATGCACACAAAATTTTTCGAAAAAAACCCTGCTTGGGTGTAAGTATAAACTTTCAAATTTTAACTCTAAAAGGTGAACATTGCAAAATTTCAACTTTCTGAAAGGTGAACGTTATAAAATTTTATCTTTCTGAAAAGTGGACGTTCCAAAATTTCAAGTTTCTGATAAGTTAACGTTCCAACATTTTGGCTTTCTGAAAGGTGAACCTTGAGATTGAGAAATTTCAGTTTTCTGAAAGGTGAACGTTGAGAAAATCTTTTCTGAAAGGTGACTTTCTGAAAGGCGAATTTCTAAAAGGTGAACGCAAGCGGTTTTCACTTACTATTAGACGGGGTTGGGGCATCGGCAATTCTGGCTACTTTTTCTGTGTCAACTGTGTCAAAAAATTATGACAAGTCAAAAATTTTGGAAAAAAAGTGGAAAATTTTGTCACTTTGGAATTTTTCAACATGCAAAATTTTAAAATTTTATAAAAAATGCTACAGGTCTCAAAACTGCACAGAAATTGGTGTGGTAAATCAGTCTGGGATGCGCTTTCCACCTACATACTCAAAAAGGTCCTATGTCGTAAAGTTCGGCCAGGAAGCACTAGGGTTTTTGTTTTTTCCCTGCAAAACGCGTAGGGTTTTTTCCCACACCACTATACATAGCGAGAACCGTTTGGGCCCTAGTACCCATTTGGGACATTTTATGGTCATGAATGCGCAGCGCACCTACGCGCTAAGTTGGACGAAGGGTGTCATTATGCGCATTATGTGCGCTTGGAGTCAAGTATATTATTATAATATCATAAATCAATGCACGGTTTTTTTTGCTCAAATTTGTGCTCATTTGAGCATTGGAACATAAAAATGAGCATTGAAAAATAAAAATGAGCATCGAATGAGCATTGTTGCTATTGCCCAAAGACGTCATCAGGATAAAAAATTGAGATTCTGAAAAATTTCCCCGAGTCATGTTACACAAGTGTCGCGCCCCTTTAGTTTTTCCGGTGGGTCGGAACTTTTTTCGGGATGTCCCAGATTGATCCAAATAAGATCTTAAAATTGTTTCTCTCTTTATGTTGCCAAGTAGGGAAGTTCTTGACCATGACTTTATTTTTCATAGATTCTTGTCTCAGCTTTTGTATATATCCAGTAGTCAGTATATCCGGCTAAGGGCGTAGCCACGTAAGGAATCCCGGTGTTGGATCAGCGAAACAAAAATTTTCACAGTGCTCGAAGTTGCGCACAAAAATGCTGATTTTTAAGCAAAAATGGCTTTTTCCTGCATGTTTCAAAGGTCTGTTCTCTTAAAAATTTGGCATGTTTTATTGGTGGCTGCCTTAAGGTTCTGCCTTTTGCTGACCTTTGCAAACTTGCTATATTTTCAAAAAAATTGTCCTAAGTGCGATTTCTTTTTCTCAAAATTCTGGTTACGTACGAGCTGGATACAGGACGTATCAAGGGCGTACCGCCACCCCTTTTGGTCAACTCATAAGAAAATATCAACAAGGGTCCCCATTTCGATTTTGGCTCGCCGGAAATTCCGATACGTCTTCAAATGACCAAATTTGGTCCAAAAATCAACATTTTCTCTAATCTTTTTCTGGGGACTGCCGCCCTCAAAGTCCCAAACCCGTGCAACTCTGTGGCTTCCTATTCCTTATTGTTATCTTTCGTCGAAGCCTATGCATGTATACACGAGTACATTATGCTGCATTTGCATGTCTACACAGTACACGAGTATATTATGCTACATTTACTTGTGTAATACACTGTCTGATGGACGTTACTATCCTTCTGAAAAAAAATTTCTGATACGTCTCTAGTTGACCACATTCGGTCTAACTATATATTTAAAAAATCGTCATTTTTTCTGGGGGCCTGCAGCGTTGTGGTTAAATAATCTTGCGTTTGTAAAGCGTTTTATAAGTGTTAAAATTGCCAAAAAGGGCAATTTGATCCAATGCCAAAAATCGAAAAGTCATTCCCCTCCGAAATTTTGTTCTGGGTGCGCCACTGAGCACTCGCCCCACAGAAGTCCCCAGTTCTACATTGTGTTGCCTTTACTAAATACTTCGACTTGTAACGGCTACATACCTGTCATTTTAGCAATGCAACAGTGCAAAAAAACGTTTAAAATTTTTTGAGCATTCGAACTTAAAAATGAGCATCGAAATTTAAAAATGAGCACAAATTGAGCATTGGCCGTTTTGAAAAAAAAAACCCTGAATCAATGTCTTGAAAAACAGTGTAACGGTGACTGTGATTTGATGTTGGAAATACAATTCAGTTCAACACGAAAGGTACGCGGTAAAGCTAGCGAAATGGCGGCATGCATATACAGATGCCTCACCAAACTACAAAAAACTACACAACGACTTCTACCAATTTGTAAATTAAGTAACATTTCAAAATCCTGAGGCAACTGGTGGAGAACGCCCCCAATTTTAAATGCCGCCCCCCCACAGTCTGAAAAAATTCCTACACAGCTGATTTGGAGCTGTGTATGTCGCGTTCTTTTCATGCCCTTCATTATTAAATTCAGTCACCATTCATAAACCCTTGCGAAAGAATGAACCCGTTTTTCCGCTATAAGTTGTGCCTCATAGTGACTTTGGTGCACCTTTATCCAAGCCGCTGCGCATCAAATTTTGCCTTGAAATTACATATACGTATGCTACAAAATCCTGCTCCCAGCTCACCTGAATGACAACAATGTAGATTGTAGAGCATTATTAATAGAATGTTATGTATATACCTTGACCAACTAAATTTCCTCAAATTTTACTACATTGGGTTGCACCTAAGATGCGGTCTGTGATACCGTTAAACACAGACACATGTACCGCACATGTACCACACAGACACAGATACCGCAAATAATGTTTCCGATAAATTTATTCGATCGATCTTGAGCGCAAAAAATGCTTCCTGCGGAAGAGCATTATATAGCATCGCCATATGCACAAAAAAAGCTATGGACTATTAACTATATATATCTATATTTATATAAATATGACTGACTTTCTGTAAGGTTCAAACCATTGGTGAGGTGTGCTTGATAGATTTTGGAAAGGGTTTTGATCGATTTTTCAAGTTCTTTTCGACATAAAAAATGTAAAAAAATATAAAACCAAATCTGGGACAGCATTAGAAAGCAGAGGCGGATCCAGGGGGGGGGGGGGGCGGCGGTGCGGCCGCCCCCCCCCCCCCCCCAAAATTTTCCCCAGCGAAATTTTACACAAAGGTCCTTCCCCCCCTTTGGTTTTTTGTGCTCGGCCAAAACAATTTCCGATACGTCTATTGACCAAATTTGGCCTAAAAATCAAAAAATTCCCCAATTTTAATTTAGTGAACTTGCATTGGTAAGGCGTTTTATAAGTGTTAAAATTGCCAAGAGTGTATTTTCAGTATTACAAAAAATCGAAATTTCATACCCCACCCGAATTTTTTCTGGGTACGCCACTGTCGTTTCAGCTGTTTTACCGCAGCAAAAATCACATTTTAGTGAATTCGTGGTCTAACGTCAAAATAATATGTATATATTTCTTAAATTTTTTAGATTTGCTGGCTTCTGGAAGCTCGCCGGACTGTCGGATATGTAATTGCCAGTATTTTTGAGCCTCAAGTTCACTTGCTATGCTTCTCTGGTTTAAAATTTGCATTGTTTTTAAACGAAATATGCGAGTTTGTGTCGGTTTTGGCAGTTAAAATTGCAGATATGTGCATTTTTACACATCTCACAAAATCAAAAAGCCATTTCCCGTCCGAAAATTTTTTCTGGCTACGCTACTGAGACGTTTTGTAATATGACCAAACAAATTTTTCTTCGTGAAGAAACTTAAAAAGAGAAAGAAACTAAAAAACCTAAAAATTTAAAAAAATTTCGCCGCCCCCCTCTCGAAATTTCATCCTGAATCCGCCACTGTTAGAAAGTCCTACAGCTACAATACAGTTATATTCGATGTCTTAAATGAAAGCCTGTGTGATCCATATATACGTATTTATGTACATGTAGCAAACGGTCGATGAGAGCCGCCTTGATGCCGCCTTTGTCCAGACTACGTTTCTCCAGCTCCGACTTCAGTTCCACCACTCGCAGCTCGTTCAGCTTCTCCATGCTAATCTGAAACGAACGAACGAAAGATTTTACTTCAAAAAGAAAGCTAGTGTCACAAAAGAATAATTTTTGAACACTTAAATTAATCGGAGAATACGATAATTTCTATAAATGACAACGAGTTCGATTGATGTCCATCATTACAACACAGTTATAAACTGCTAAATTTCATAACACAGATCGTCACCGGCCACCGCCCAAACAACTCGCTATTTATCTTGAGGTTGAGAACCATTCCTTAATCGAATATTAAACGAGCTGATTTTAGCAAAACTAAACTAGATAACCAATTGTAAGTATTATTTATCAAAAATCTAATGACGAAATTAGTGGCGTTGCTTTATTGTTAGATTCAATATTTTAGCTTCAATTGTAGCCCTACAGATGGGCTAGTGGGATTTGAACAAATTTCGATTGCTTTGTTTGGATGAGGACTGAGGAGTAATGATGGATCGAATTTGGTCATATTTTTCATTTTTTCAAGCTTCGTAGGTGAAAAAAGTCAAAACAGCGATTCCACATCAAAATTGTAAACAATCAAAATTAGTTCCAAACTCGTCTATGGAGTTGTCTGGAGTGTGTTTTATTGCATACAAAAATGGTATCCATACCAATTCAACGACCCTAAGCCAAAAAACTTGGGTGGGTTTCTTTCCCTCAAACAAACGGGGTGGGTTTTTTCCATTTGGCTACTCAAGTTTGATGGTTTTGATGGAACATTGGAAATTTCAAGACGAAAATGCTACTTTCAGTATATAATTTTAAGCAAAATCAGCTGACTTTTTTCAACCTCTGTCGAGAAAAGTGTCACAAAAGACGGGACCCACATGGCCGAAACAATGAATGTTAGCTGACTTAACGTTAAAAAATTATATTATTATAAAAATGCCCTTTCACCAAGGGCAGCAGTGTGGGTATAATGAGAAAGTTGGTGACCTTAAGCGGAAAAATGCTAATAAGCTGGTTAAAAACGCGGGACTAGTTTTGCAACCGAATAGGAAAAGTCAGCTTACTAAATTAAGGTGACAAGAGTTGCGTCAGAATAGCAATCGCCCTGCGACACGTTAGTGCATTCTGCACCCCATTCGAAGAAAAACATTACTGACGCTTACGAACAAAATATATATGTTAGGACTTTAAGTGGTTATATAGATATAGACTGTATAATATATACAGACTGTTTTTTGTAGACATCTTTGCCGAAAGTTACGAATTATATAAATTATTTAGTAAAGACCAAAACTTCTTGTTTCGGACATGGACTGCCCATGCAACTAACATCAAAAACTAATGAAGCATACCACACATTATTTCCGACAACAGTGCAGCTCCTGATAATAGCTTATTAATTCGCGCGAATAGGGTGCAGAAAGCACTAACGTGTCGCAGGGCGATTGCTATTCTGACGCAACTCTTGTCCCCTTAATTTAGTAAGCTGACTTTTCATATTCGGTTGCAAAACTAGTCCCGCGTTTTTAACCAGCTTATTAGCATTTTTCCGCTTAA
>JASANF010003630.1:0-49922 GCA_030248245.1 Trissonchulus sp. WLG1_4 | reverse complement strand
CAAACCTTTTGCATTTGAACTCAGCGCTGGGTAAGGGGAAATTGCTGTGCCAGTAACGCCAACTTTCTGGTTCTCCTGATTCCTGCATTCTTGGATGAAATAGGACATAATATAGATTGGGCGTTTTGCAGAGTTCAATCAAATAGTCGCCTTGGGGAATGTCAAAGTTGTGTCGTGCTCCATTGTAAACTACGGACCGGTACACGGAACACCGAAGGCTGATTTTCAAGATTCCTGGCTTAATCTCGTCACTAAGATAGTAAAAGAGTAAAAAAGTATATTCACAAACGTTAAGTTCACAGTCAACAAATGAAACAAAAACAGAAAACAAAAAAAACTCGGTACTCATGTGAAAGAAATAGGACACAGAACGGCAATGTACCGGCTAAATCGAAAAATTATGATTTACTCACCAATCTGAAATTTGAAACTGAAATTTCGCTCACTATATTTTTTCGACAGCCTCTGATCCGAGACCTTATAAAGAAATTAACTAACTAAACTCACTAGCACCACAGGTCAGCCAAATCCCGGTCTAAGCCTCGACTCAAGGAACATCGACATCGGCTGCTGCAAACAACCAAATGCTAATCCAAATTACAGTTAATATGTAGATATACTATACATTTGTACCATCACTAGCAAAACTTGAATTATTAGATTATTAAATAGGGATTACCAGCCGATTACATAGAATGAAAATGACAATAAAAACGAAGACTAAAATTCAAAAGTACGGTTGAATATCGTGAATGAAACACCATTACAACCCATCCGAAATGTTTGCCGAAACTTAACCCTTAGCTCTTAACTCTTGGGGTGGATTTCACAAAGGTGGTTTTACTAAACCATGGTTTTACATACGTTTTTATATGATTTGAACATAATTTCATTACGAAATATAGCCTGATTTGTTACAAATTTCGTAGATTTTCTTAAACCATGGTTTTAGCTCAGCTCAAATTTCAGCAAAACAGAGACCTGCTATGCCGCAGGTTTGAAATTTCAACTGAGCTAAAACCATGGTTTAAGAAAATCTACGAAATTCGTAACGAATCAGGCGATTTTTCGTAATGAAATTATGTGCAATTCATATGAAAACGTACGTAAAACCATGGTTTAGTTAAACCACCTTTGTGAAATCCACCCTTGGAGTCTCCCCTCCGCGTAATCATCCTGTACGTGTGTATGAGAGTATCCTGTATTGTTTTAAATCATACCTGTCAATCTGCGCTACTCTTTTTTCATCACAGTCAGTTGGTCTCAAATCGTGGGTCAGCCCAAATGTGCCGAGATCAGCTGCATGCGTCCACTGGATGCTAATGAATATAGAAACGAGAACTATGAAAACTATGTATGTTTAGTTTTTTGTAATTTGGCCTCGATACCTTTTAACGCTTGCGCTTTGTGTCGCTGCAGCTGCTGCTTGAAGAGTGTATAAAAGAATTGTAAAAATCTTGTGCGAGCAAGATCTTATTTTTTAATATTTTCTTAGTGATCTTGAACGTCGGAAATTGGTCAGCAGTTTGTTGAAGCCGTTTTACACCAGACTTGTATCGTGCACGAGCTTACACAGGCACATAGGAAGAAATCCAACGCTCATCACACTCTTCAGCGATCCGAGAAAAAACTGATATTCATCCACTTCATTATATTCTCAGACAAAATGAGTACCGCCTCAGTAGTTACGCTATACTGGGCTCTTGTGCTACAGGACAACCCTGGCCACCTTTGTGCCAAAATGATACTGGCTCTCGTCACTCGTGCTATGTCGACCAATATGTTTTAACAACTACCAAGTACCAAGCAATAGTTTTCAACAAAATATAAGACGAAAATATAGTAACAGACCCCAATTTTACTAAATGGAATTACACAACAGATGCATATGAACTACTATGACTCTTTTACTAAATCACTGACTGACCTGAACAATAGATAGCAGATAAAAACAATGACTAGATCCAAAAGCGTTCGCGAAATCATCTAACCACAATTACACAATGTACAATCTAACAATATATTTATTACAAACACTAACACAACAGCAACATAGACACGCCAGCTTATTTACACAATTGGCAAAGTAGGCTTTAAATTTAGAGTAGATACTAGATAGGTCATATAGATTAATTTAATGCATTTTAATGAGGTGTCTATTCAGTTTATTGTGATTAAACGTTGTCGTCACCAGTAACAAATAAGCATACTTGATATTAAAATGCATCGCTAAATACTAAACTGAACTACACATACATAGGTTACTAAAGAACTACATCAACAATAACTGACAAAAATTAATAAAACAAAGAATCAGGGTCCCCTTTCAGTTTTGTGGCTGAGACGGAACATATTTTCGATAAGTCTCCCATGAAACACATTTGGTCTTTAAGTTATTAAATAAAAATTTTTAATAAAAATAAATTTTTTAAATAAATTTTATATATTTGTTATATATTTATATATATTTATTATATATATAAGTACATTTATATATATAACAAAAATAAATATTAAATTTATTTATTATAGTTAATAAAATAAAAAACCGCGACCATCGATAGTGCCGTTCCCAGATCCCTGCAATTTCTTGCTACAGTATTGTGCGTAGAAAAGTTCCCTGTTCATCGGCGTACGACTAGCTTCATCCTTCGCGAAAAGTGACGAAGCTTCGCGAAAAGTGACGAACGGTGGCAGGAAAGTGACGAACAAAAAATTCTCAATTTTTCACTTTTTTACATTGAAAATATGTTTTGGAGCACTTTTTTAAAAATTTTTGTTCGTCACTTTCTGGCCAACCTTGGTCACTTTTCACGACGGATGAAGCTTGTCGCACGCCGACGAACAGGGAACTTTTTTATCCACAGTAGTAGTAAATTGACAGTCATAAGTTGAAGTTTTAACTGAACTATTTCCTAGCCCACAGACGTGCTAGAAACTCCGCAATACCTGGAAGCGCTTCGTCTGGGTGTGTAGATTCCAACAATACCAAAATCTTGCGCAACAATGCACTATTAATAAAGTTACAGTTGTTTTAGTACAGCTGGTTTTTCGCTAGTTAACAGAAAAGTCGAATTCTCCGGCCAAGGCTGAGCGTAAGGCAAATTAAGTTAATTTCTTGCCTATGTAATTCTGATCTGTCATGTCACTTTCCGCTGGCCAACTCTGGTCACTTCGCGAAGAAAAAAATCGTTGTACGCCAACGAACGGAAAAGTTTTTGCACAGGACTGTAGTCTGTACGTGTACAACCAATAACTACTGTATAACATGATCAACATAAATTAAGTTAAATGTTTGTTTAAAGTGAGTTGGTAAGTCTAAACTGTGCTAAGTAAGTCTAAATATCAATAAACGGGGCAAGGCAGAGGTTTTCCGTCAAGTCCCGCCAAAATGTTGTCCACTGTCAGCTGGGCCATTCCTGTTCGAGCAACCTCGGTCGCACTACCAATATGGGGAAGCATCACTTGAAAAAAACACTTGAGATTGTTAGCGTATACATCATCAGAGCATATGTAAATCAAGAGTACCTGATAGTTCCTATTATGTACTCTTGGGCAAATCAAAAGAAAACCATCCTTTCTAACTTTCTTTCTATCAACTTCTTCAAATTAATTTCTTAAACAAATAACTTTATTACTGTTATTAATGGTGCTATTAAATAGGTAATTAAACTAAATTATTAAATCTTAATGTTATTAAATTTACTATCGATTCAACTTTGTTTCGACTTTAATTTATGCATTTCTAATAACGTAACAAACAGGTTACAATGATACGGAAATAATGTACCATCACGTGGAAGGCTACGTTAAGAAACGAGTTAAGTCCTGCACCGACGCAAACTGATAGTTCAGCACCAGTTTTAATATAAAAAGTATACATACTCAGCTTTCAATGACATTACCTAGATTAGGTAGAGTCAGAAGTTTGTGATTGGCGGGTATTGGCTCCGGAGTGCACACATCAAGGCCAGCGGCTCGAATGCGATTTGACGAAAGGGCATCGTACAACGCGTCTTGGTCAACGACACCGCCTCTAAAGTGCATACTGGGGCCTGTTGCTCAACTTTACAAGTCTTACAATTGTAACAACTGCACGTGCAAAAGGTTATTCGTCATGAGTTTATATGATGCATTCGTAACGAAGCAACTTTTCAAACAGCTGTAGCGCAGGAGGTCTCTGTTCTGCTAATACTTCAACTGAGCTAAACCAATGGTTTAAGAAAATCTACGAAATTCGTAACGAACCATTCGATATTTCGTAATGAAATTACGTGCAAATCATGCAAAACGTACGTACAACCAATGGGGGGGGGGGGGGGGGGGGTGGGGGGGGGGGGGGGGGGTGGGGGGTTTGGTTTAGCAAAATCACGTTCGTGAAATTCACTCGTAAAGTTGAGCAGCAGCCCCTAGATGTATACAATTTTTGCACACCTGTGTTTATGTTAAGAAGGCCTGCTGAATAGTGTTAAATAAATGCGCATTTATTTGATTGGAATCAAATGAATTAGGGTGGATTTCACAAAGGTGGTTTAACTAAACCATGGTTTTACGTACGTTTTTATATGATTTGCACGTAAAATCATTACGAAATATCGCCTGATTCGTTACGAATTTCCTAGATTTTCTAAAACCATGGTTTTAGCTCAGTTAAAATTTCAGCAAAACAGAGACCTGCTATGCTGCAGGTCTGAAATTTCAACTGAGCTAAAACCATGGTTTTAGAAAATCTAGGAAATTCGTAACGAATCAGGCGATATTTCGTAATGAAATTACGTGCAAATCATATAAAAACGTACGTAAAACCATGGTTTAGTAAAACCACCTTTGTGAAATCCACCCTAAGTTTCGATCACATTCATTTGGAGCAGCGGCTTTCATAGACGAGAATCGTCCGGGCTCATAAGTCAAGTCAATGAAGCAGGCTGAAGCAGTGTTACATTTCTATGCGTTAAAATTCTGATTATAGTATCTCGTGCGTCCGCTGATACGCCTTGGCGTTCGCCATGCAATGCGTCAGTAAATTCGTGTAAAATGGCCTTGAGCTTCAAATAGTCTATTAGTCTATTCAGTGGTCTACGTTTTGATAACGTCACCCAAGTATAAGAATACATCCAGTGCAGCAAGCTGTCACTTTTTAGTAAATTACCGTTGCACAGACGATAGAGCACTGCAATAGAACAACAATACCTGCTAGTATTAATTAGAATAGCCGTTTTCTTCATTTTGGCAAGGGTGTCAGCATTAATCAAATTATGTGTTTCGGGAGTATAAGCACAGCACAGAATCACAAAATCACTTTCGCTCAATAACCCATCCATACTCGTCAGTTCAGCACCACACTTAGCTGCTAAAATTAAACAGTATAAGATTTTGCACTACATTTCTACAACTTACAATTATTATATATTTCGAATACAGCTACAGTAAATCATACGTGTAGGAGCGCTCGGGGGCAGGGTTCAAAAACTTTGGTAGATTTCGCGTGCAAGCGTTAAGCGTACACACTACACAGACACATGATTTTGACACCCCCACCGCTAAGCGCTATTTGTGCTATTCCTATGTCCCGCTAAAAACACCCCGCATCCCTCCGATACTTGCGCTATACACGCTACCCACCCACATATACACAGATGAAATGGTTAGAGTGAATATTCAATCATTTTTACGGCTACCTAACTACTACATTAGGGCTAGAAAAATAAATCGTGCAGCCTATACCTTCTGGTTTTTCGCTTCTGCTGTAATATAAAATGCGACAAGCTTTGAATGCTTTCATTTTTTCGGCCACAGACACACCTATAATATACACGATAAAATAATAATACTAATTATATTAAAACTTGATAGCTCTGCATATTCTACACGCACCACCATGCACAGAATACTGGGTTTGGTGGTCGTTACAGTATTAACTTATTAAGCACGATCAAAACGTAATCAATTTGACCTAATAGCAGCGTCTATCTGCGCTCAAAAAGAGTTACTGGAGTCTCAAGTGAAAGTTGAGACAATGAAATTACACAAGTCGACTAAGTACTAAGTCAAACCGCTACTAAGTCCAAAATCTTCCACTTGTCGATAAGTGCAAACAGGTGCAAAAGTGCAAACAAAGCAAAAAATATACCTATGGATAAAAATTAGCGAAAAAATGAAAATTCATAGCGCAAGTCGATACCCACCGATTCTACCCAGTCCCACGATGCCCACGGTAGACCCTTCCACACCCTGACCCAGCATCCACGTCGGATTCCATGTGGACCAGCCGCCACTGTAACAAATATTTATAACCACTAGATCTAACAACAAACTACTAAAAAACAACTAACGCACCAATATTAAAAATATGTGTGTTCGTGTGTCTCAATACTGACATAGGTCAAGAAGTTATCACGGCACGGCACATTTAGGCCAAAACATATGGTGAATTATGGGTCAATATGCACAACATCTGTGAGATTGATAACGTGTTGTAAGATTTCAAAAGACATACTCAACATATACGCGACTTTCTGAACTATTCTTGTATAATTAAGTAAAGCGTGAGTTACAATAAGTGTACATAAGCCGCGGTTAGTGAAAATACACACTGTTTTGAATTTTTATGACAATAACAGCCAGCACTCTGCAGATTATCACATTTTTCTTAATTTCCACTGACTTATAAGCGCATTTCAATCTATAGGCTATTTAACTTTCTAGCAAGCCAAGTACGTCATTCGTGGCGCGCTTATTAGTACCACCCCAGACAGCTGCAGCTACAGACAGTAGACACCCCGTTTACAGTAGGTACAGGTACATGTCTGCGTCTTATGCGTTAGCTACTTTGTAACAAATACACCACGCTGCCATAATTTTTTGAAATTTACTCAAAAACTGCTTTATTCGCTTCCACCAATCGCCGCGCAGTGCACAACAGAAGAGCCACAGTTAGTTCTGCAGTAGCTTCCGTCAACACATCAGGAGTGTTTCCGAGAAGTATTCCTCTACAAATAAATAAAAAGTACATTAAGGTGGCGCTCAGGGGAACCGACTTTGGCGTTTAATTTTTTTCAGCGACGTTTTTGACCATAATGTCTTGAAGGAAAGTTGTTCAAAATGAAAATAGCTTTCATTTGATGTGCATATTGTGATAAAAAAATTTTTTTAAATTTTTTGGACAATTTTGTAGCCGTAGCAAAAAAATTTTTGTTTCCATATAAAATGATTACTCATATCATTGAAATATGCGGTTTCTTAGCTTTAAATTGATGTATTAAACTTAAGAATACGTTGAAGTTTTGCTGAGTTATTTAGCCGTGAAAATAGCAAATCCAAAATGAAAAACCTACAAAGCTGATAAATCTTCGAAAATGTCAAATTTTTGATTTAATTTCTTAAAAAATTGAGTATGGCTTTTTGTAACTTTTTTAACGGAAATTTGCAGTCCTAGGAAAGGTCTAATTTTTGAAAAAGTGAAACGCGTGGGCAAACCTTACATTTTTGCGTAGCGAAATCGACTACTTTTTTTGGACCTGGGTCCCAGCTGCCGTTTGCGATTGAGTTGAAAGTTTGCACAATGAAAGAAAGAATATAAATGCAGACGTGAAAGTTTTTCGATTTTCAAATTTTGGCCCGCAGCACTTTTTGTAGTCGCTCAAACACGATTGATTTTTAAAAAATCGATTTTTTGCAAAATCAAAAATAAAAATGAAAAATCGAAGATCAATCACGTCTAGATTTTCGAGAGATCTTTCTATTGATACCAATATCATCATAATCGGTTGAAGTTTCGCTGAGCTAGGTCAAAAACAAAATTAGTGTGAATAGAAAATTCGACATGGTCATAAAATTTGACACATTCACATTAAAGTGCTGAACTGTATTGTAAATAGGTTTTTTTGATGTCTCTTTGATATACAATTAAATTGGTATTGCTATTTATTGCATGAGCTGAGCGCCAAACATGATTTTTGTTGCTGAGCGCTACCTTAAGAAACACCATATGAACAAATTCATAAAGCACTTTTTTGGACGTCAAGCACTAGTTCAGCTCCAGAAATCAGAGAGGATGTTAACTGCCCGCTTCCACAATTTAATAGTTTTTGGTTCTTCAACGCACATACCAGCAAACCAAACGTTAAGTTTATATACAGTTAAGTATGTAAAGCCACCATTTGGCATAAAAAAGTTGACCAGCCAAACACTAATACTAAAGAATATATAAAATATAATAATAATCATACAGACAGACTTGAAAGATAGTATGAAATAAGAAACCTAATCACAAACATACGTTTTTGTGTGTGTACTATGTTTACTGATAAACCAAACAACTACGGTTAAGTTTTTTTTTCGGAAAAAAATTGACAGAATCTCACTGTTAGGTGTGAAATTTTGGTGAAATGAACACTTCCGAAAAAAATTTCCTGCTAAAAATATAAACAAAATGGGGGACCACAGGGAAAAGTTTTCACAAATTTGAAAAACCGAGACCTGGTACAAACCGAGACTTTTCGACTACCGAGACCGAGACCGAGACTGGGCTAGTCTCGGGTTTTGACCGAGACCGAGACTTCCATCATTAGTTTCTGGCAAACGACGAGAACAAAAACAAAATCAAGTTTAAGCGGAGCTTGAGATTGCGTATTCACGATAGTATGAACAGGCTGCAACAATGAAAGTGGTTTTGACAGACTCACAAGAGGGCAACGTAAAATATTCCCAACTATGAGATATGAAGCACACCTTTCTTGACAAGCTTTCACATCAATGTGATCCACACCGACTGACATTGTCCCGATGACTTTCAAGTTGGGGCCTGAATACAAACAGTTATGGATAATAGCGAAAACTTGCGAATAAAAGTGGAGAATATGGACGTTCACAAAACTGAAAAAATGTTTGATCAGCAAACAAGAGCTTTCGTGCAAAAAAATAGGAAATTTATCAAATGAATGGAAGAATATACGACTAGCTTAATCTAGAATCGTTGTATTTCTAAAGTCTGCCAATAAATTGTTTAATCCTGAACCAAAACGAGTGGTGTGAATTTAGCAGCTATTCGCTGTACTCTTGACGGCTGAAATTTTTTCTTTTTGCAATGAAATCACATGTTTAGTTTTGCCTCAGTCTTTATAAATTTTAGTCAAACTTTAGTTATAAAACTGGCAAAATCAAACAAGGCAAGCAGGGTTTGCAAACAAGTCTGACCAGCAGCTTTCAACAATTCAGAATCTATTTTTTCAGTGAGCAAGCAAAAGAGCGCGTCAGTATTTCTGACACCGGCCAATAAAGCTGGGCGGGATATGGAGCCACTGTCGGGGTGGATGGTCACGTCACATCTGAAATAAATTTTGACAGAATATCGAAAAGCAAAACTGTAGCCAATTCAAATATCCAAGCCTTGGGTCTTCTTTTTGATTGGATGAATGGATCAGTTTCATAGTTATTCGGTTGGTAACATCGGGAACACATATGTACTAACTAGTGTTAACGACAGACCTGGCTAAGGTAACATGCAGGCAAATGCTCCATCAAAAAAGGTTTAAACCACACTGAATAGTTTCGGAGGTTTGACTTGCTCATCAGTTAATACAAATCAGTACGAGCAGTACAACAGAGTGAAGACTATAAGGCTATAAGTTCTTTAACACTTATGCCCTTACAGTTGTAGTCGTGTGCCGATCGATGTGTATAATATCTCTCAACCTGATCCACTACCAATCAAAAAAGACACCCTACAACACTCCACATCCCACACAGCTATCATCTAGCCTACTCACAAACCGGCTTTATCCAGCCACAGAGTGTTTAATTTCACTAAGTTCACGTCTGCGCAAAAAATGGCATCCACTCCTTCCAAACTATCCGGTGGCTCGCATCCAACTTCACTCCAAGTCACAAAATCCACTCTGTAAACGTGCATGACAAATCCGTTTAGTCCAGTGGTAGTTAACGATTGTTTTCAGACCATAATAAAGTCGCTGACTTATTTTAACACGCATAGTCCGTTTAGTCTGATATGACAATCCTAGACTTCGATTCGAACTAAAATAAAATACCTCCAGACCGTTTAATCCAGTAAAAGTATAACCCCTTAGTCCACATGTTTCCAGTTTAAGTAACCTACTTGCATTATCTGCTGCTTAAATATTTGAATAATGAAACAAGTGTATTTCGAATCCGATGAATTCTATGTTGCACAATCAGGCTAAATGAATGAAAAACTAAAAACCTAAAACCAACCTAAGGCAAACATGTCAAACTGAACAATTAATTACAAATGGTCGTCAGGAGGCAGTACCAACGGTCGAATTAACAAAACGTAATTACCGCTGTTTTAGCCGATCAAAGGCACTGTTTATCGCAATCGAACGAGTAACGAACACTTTTGGCCGAGTTGAAGCCATCTTTTGCCTAAACCATACAAAAAACTGTTGACATCAGCAGCTAACAGGATTAGTACTAAATCATACAAAAAACTTTTATCATATTACGTTGTTAATAATTCCAGTTAACCTGCAACAGTTAGCTGAAACGATCGTACCAATTGTTCACAGCAGCTGACCTAAACTGTTCTTATCCGCATACATGTAACGGGGTCCAAATTTTGGGGGGCCCTCTCCGTCCAAATTTTGGGGACCCTCACCCCCTGATCGACCAAAAATATCCTAAATTTTGTAAAAAAATTTTCCAAAAAAAGTGCCATATTTACTAAATTTTGCCCGAATTTTGGGGACACAGCGCCCCGGCCCCTCGATTTTTCTTGGGGAGTCCCCCCCATCCCCCCCTTATACATGTATGCTTATCCGTACCCTTATCCTCAAGTAAAAATATGAACAGTCCATGTCGCAGAGAAATTAGCAGATGTGCAGCAAATCATACGGTAGACAGATATTTGAATTCAAGAGCAATTAACTTTTAGCGTACACTTTTACACCGATTTGACTGCGACTTGTTCACACCTAATGAAAAAGGCACAAATCCAAATAGGCTGCGAATTCGTGCTCGTATTCTGCTCGAGCGATTTTAGGACATTCGCCCTAATTTAGGGCATTTTAGGGCTTACGTCATTCACTACTAGATTATAACGTATAAACTCAAACTGCGGCAATTACAAAGTGCCGCAGTAACTTGAACGTAATGAACGCTAGAAAACCGCTGCACCGACAACGGTAAGACAAAAATATCTACTCAAATTTCAAGACCCAACAAGGACGTCTTGCGAGTACCATTGGTTATTTGACATTAAAACCTAAACGAAGTCTTGTCCATCTGGAAACTGTTTAACATGGCGACCTCCAATTTTTCGAACCAAAATTTGCAAGCACTAAAATACAGTAGTACGAGTGTTCCAAAGGAACATAAAACGCGGCAGATTGTGAATTATCAGCAGAAAATTTGAATCAGTGTCAGTCACCAATAGTGTAGTTCATTTGCAGCGAATTTTAGGAATATCAATTTGAACTAAAGTTTTATTGTTTGCAATTACACACCAACGAGATTATAGTTTTTAAATGTAAATAGTAGATATTGCGTACGTTTATGCATCGTACGTCTACGTGTCGACAATTCGACACAAAAACATGCGTTTATTAGATCTAAGAAAATTAGTGGCTATTAAGCATGATAGTGCGTCCATTATTTTGGTTGTGTTAACCGATCTTAGGGTCTTAACTCCAATAAAACATAAAACATGTTCATTTGTATGTATCGACTGCTAGCAACAGTAGATGTCGGAACGCTGCCAGCGAACGTAGATGTGCAACTTGTTCATTTATATGTATCGGAACGTTGCTAGCTAACGTAGATGTGCAACTTAACTGCTTCAACTGTATATCTTCTCTACTGGGTCCCGGTGCACAAAACTTTCTGATGAACAAAACTTTCGTGCGGTAAATCTTTCTGAATTTCAAAACTTAGGTTACTATTCAATGAAGAGTGCAACACTTTGTGTCAGTCAAAATCATTTGTGCTCAACTTAATCTTCAGTGAATGTAAACTGTATAATATCAAATCAATATGTTCTGCAATAATTGTTCATATAGCCACACATTCATTACGTATATACACTACAGTTGCACAGCATGCTATGTACAGCCTAGCACATATAATGTCATATAGATCGGACAGCGAAGTTGTCTTTACAGGCTGCGTTTTGAATAGGCCTGAAATTCTTCTTGGCACAGACGACACCCTAATATCGATGCCGCGTAAAAACGTGACCTATAAAGGAAAGCGAGGCACACTGTTTTGTTGTAATCTCCGTTAAGCACTCCCCCCTCCCCCGGTCCCGGAGAACTGCGTTCATTTATTTTCAGCTTCTATCGGCCATAGATCGAGACAAATACTTGATGAAACTTCAATTTCATAAAGTTTCCGTTTAGATTTTTAGCAAAATCTCAGGAACTTAGTCTGACACAGTCTCAACGTACGTTGAATAGAAAACTGTGTCAGAGTAGCTAACCTATTTTCTAAACTCAACTATTTCAAAATCGCCAGTTTCAACGACTACTTCAATAAATACACACATGCTGCTTCAAGTTTAGCATTCGGATAAAGAGTCACAAACAATTTATATGACAAAATTTTATTTGAATCGAACAAAACTGGCACAGCCAGAAAAACAAACCAACCAACAAAAACAACTCATGGCAAAAACAGCATAAAGATGAAAAAGATATAAAAACAAAAACATAAAACACAAAAAACATAAAACACAATAAAAGTCTGCAGACCAGCCTGCAATGCAAAAAACAACTAAGTATCCAAGTTTATTATCAAAGATTTCTTTTTAATATTATCTCATCTTCATAATAAGGAATCAACGATTATCAATTTCCGCGAGACTGCAACGAGTCTCTAGCTTCTGCACACGCAGCCTCCAATTCCCGGTTGCGACCACTGAGCGATGTTATACGCTGTTTCAGGCTAAAACGAAGGTGAAGGTGCATTAATAACTATTACCTATCTACCTCATCAATATAATATTCAAACAATCACACAAATTCATTCAATAATTTAACTTTATGTAGTGTCACATATTAATTAATTTACAGCAAGACAGTTCTACCGGCATTAGCTAGATGGAGAGACAATCACTCGAAATTTGTGGACTGCTTTTTCAGTACTTTTTGACTTTGGAATAAAACATTACATTCCCTCCAGTCTATTACTCGTATTAAGCCACAAAAGATTTTGTCAATGACATTACCAAAATATCATAATAATAAAAACCCAAGTGTTTACTCACAAACATCGTTCACGAGACACGAGTTGATACAATGAGCCTCAAGCGTCGCCAATTAACGTAAGTTCAGCTCCTACTTTGTATGGCAAGAGACAACGAAAAAGGCGACGCTTAACCTTAATCAAAATTCACATTTAGAATTAATGAAATTATGAAGGAACCTAAGGTTCTAGCAAAAGTAATCGATGCTGTTAGCTAAACACCGCACAAAATAAGACTTACAACACGAAGTTATTGTCATGATGCGAAGCTTCTCTCAATTCGTTTAGCAAATGCGTTTGCTTGCCAATCTCATTTTCACGGTCAGCAATTTGTCTTCTCAATAAGGACACATCTGGAACTATTACTATAACAACACAAAAATTACCAAGTATTGTGTTCGAACATGAACTCAAAAAATCTAAAAGCTATCGCAGCGGGTTTGTGCAGGTTTGTGCTCAGAAAACTAGCAGAATTACTAAGATTTATTCAAAAACACTGTAAAAACAGATGTTTTTGATTTGCTCAATTGACATAGGAAACACTCTGAAAGGTTTTCAGAAGCTTTTAACCATAATATGATAACATTTGTCCCGAAAATTTAAATTTGGCGAAAAGATCATCCCAAATTAAAATCTCTTTGTCACGATACTACTCTCGTCTCTTCAAAAAAGCGTATCTATCTAATAATAATAATAAATCTATCTAATAATAATCGTCGAAATCATTTCTACCACGACCAGCTAAATTGCACAATTCAGTTTGTCATGATATTTTAAAATCTTTTTGTTCCCATCACAACCTTCCCCCCAGGCATCGTTATCTTTATGTCTGAAAACTACTCGAAAAGCAGAAAAACACCATCGATTCGCATGGACCTACACTTTTCTCAGAGCACAAAGTTTTTAAACCAAAGGAAACTTGTCCTTTTTGTGCTTACTTTACCAAAATGTTGTCGATCTATACCTTCAAAAAATATTAGGCACATACTCTACCAAAATCACAAAACCTCGGAAACGCAACGACCACCTTAAAGGCTGTGACCAAGTCTGTATCCTGAAGAATGAAATGATCAAGTTTCCGATTGGTAGACCATTACTATGAGAATATACATCGCTAATTACCTTCTTTGGTTTAGGGTAGCCATAATCGTGGTTTTACGGCCTTTTTGCCTTATTTAAGTATTCTCCAAATGTTGTAAAAACTAGACTAAATAGTTGAAATTAAATAATAACCCACCGTCGGATCTTTTAACAATCTGTTCTGCCTTCATGAAATCATTCAATTTGGTCAAATCATTTGTAACAGAGAGTAGAGGTCCAAGCTCTAAAATTAACAAACATACTATAATTAAATATTATTTGCACAATGAAAAAAGTATCCATTCTAAGCCACCCTTTATTCCATTACGAAGTTTTGGAACGTTTATGACAGGCTTCAATCTTTATGACCACTTTCATTATACAAACCAATAGAAATAGATAACATTGCCAAATAGCCGCAATAGCATATATACAAACAAATCTCGCGCGAAGCACAGCAACTGACTGCAAATTACAATTGCAACAAATTAAATTCGACCACATCAGACCTGACATCAAATGCTCAATTTGTTGTCCAACTCGACGGGTCGGGCCAATCAAAACGTCCACGAAATTATCAAACGATCCAATTCCATGACCAAGGACACATTCACGTGCAGCGTTACAGAAATTTTGCTCCAGGTCCCACAAATTCCGCATCAACTTGGCCTGAAAATATCCACAACAACGAAATTGAGTTAAGAAAACGCAAGGTCTAAAAATTTCGTGATGACCCTATATATCTAACTTATTCTTCAGATGATAAACATGTCAAATTTACGTCCGTAACGTAAAATAATTTTTTGAAAATATAAAACTTTCTCAGTTTTGAATTACTAAACTCAATTATACTGCAATAATGCGAAGGCAAGGAAGTTAAAAAAGTCACCCTTAACGAAATACTAAAACCAGGGGCGTAGTCAAATGGGGGAATTCGCCACACCGCCCCCCCCCCGAATTTTTTTCTGGAATCCGGGAGCTGCCGCCCCAATACCCCTGCAACTTTGTGGCTCAATGTTGCTTGCTCTTGTGTTTCACTAAATAGTGGGTGCATGTGTATATGACTCCACTGCGCACTATTTATTTGCTTCATACACTATTCAATGTATCCTTCCAGCTGTTTTATCGTAGCAAAAACTATTTTTTTGTGAATTTGCGGATCTAAAATTTTCTTACGTTTTCACATTAGCTTGCTTCGAGACCCTTATCGGCCCACCAGCTTTGTAATTTTTGACGCTCCAATTGTTTTGGAAGTTTTGAGATCCAATTTTACTTTCGACGCTGCTCTGGTCAAAAGTAAAGTAAGCATTGTTTTTGAACGAAATATGCTAATAAGTGTCGTTTTTTGCGTTAAAAGTGCAATAAAGTGTATTTTAACACATTTTAAAAAATCGAGAAGTCAAACCCCCCCCCCGAATTTTTTTCCTGGCTACGCCACAGCCTGGAACCACGTCTGTGACAGTTCTGACCTTATTTCATTAATTATTGCCTTATGCTACAAATAATCAAATACCTTACGTATCTACCTTACGTATCTATTCGCAAAGCGCATCCCATCTGAAAAAACTGTTCAAAAATTTCGTTTAGAATGCTTAAAAAATATAAAAAAATGCTAAAATCTAACAAGAATTAGCGTACCTGCTCTGATTTCAACAAAGACTGCTTGAGAATGCACTGTTCCACAAAAACCACTCTAGCTACAAGTTGGGACTGCTCCAAACACAAAGCTGCTTGTGCATCTTTTAAATCGCAAATCTGCATTAGAAAAATAACATTATTACAGCACACACCTAATTTAATCAATTTACAAATAAATTTACACAACTAATTAGACAGTGTCCCTTAAAAAAACCCTGTAGTATAAGAAAAAAACTTGTATATATATATATATATGCTCTTTCTAGTCAACTAACTAAAGGAACCTGTGTGGACTCAACGAAAGGACTGTTAAAGCAAAAAGACTTTTATCCAACATGAATCTGAATGCCGTTCATTTAAGTAAACACATTTGAGTAAAAAGGCAGGCGGAGATAAACCCACAAATTTTTGAATTCCCGTCAAAAACATAAACGTAAAAAAATATATGTGGAAGGCTAAGCATATTTGTATATATATCATATTCATAAAAAACCGACTGATTACGCTTGTACCTTTTTATTTAATGAGTTCGTCAAACAAATGGCTTCCTGATTCAACTCAGAGCATTGCTTTCGTAGATCCTTCACAGTAGTTTGAACTAAAAATAGGAAAAGTTCCGCTCAGTGTCACTCACGGTGCAGGTTCGGCGGGGGGGGGGGAATTCAAACTCACATTTTTTCAATGTAAAAACACGTTTTTATAGGTTTTCGGACGCGCTGAGTTCATTTTTAGCCCTTTCCAAGCAAAAAAACGTGGATTTATTGCTTTTCGAAAAAAATCAAATTTTGTCGAAAATCATCATTTTTCGACATTCTGGGGCTAATTTTCGAAAATTTTCACCGATACAGTCGTAATATCAGTCTTAAGTTTGATCATCATAACGTAACTTATAATATTATATTTAATTCAGCTTTGTTTCCAAAATATTCTGCTCATTTATACCAAAAAATGTTAATTTTTCAAAATATATAATAGGCGAAATATGTATCGTTAAACTGAGCTCACATATAAATTGTTATTGGTTCTTTTTGCATAGACAATAAATTAATTACATTTTCTGAAGAACAATAGCCATTTTTAGTTAAAAGGAGCAATTTTTAATAATGAAGAATACCATAAAATATACGAATACAAAACGTCACTGCTGCTCAGCATCACGCTGGCGCTGATAGCCAATTTCGGTTCAAAAGGGCAGCTTTATTTATAATTCCGCAGTAGCATATATATATCCATTTATTTGATGCAAGCAACTAAGACTAAGCCTTTCCTAGCCCACCTACTAAGCCTGAGCATAAGCACTAAGCCTAAGCCTGAGCCTAAGCTCTAAGCCTCAGCCTAAGCACTAAGCACTAAGCCTAAGCACTAAGCATAAGCCTAAGCACTAAGCCTAAGCCTAATCTGGAATCTATGCACTAAAAAAACAAGGAAAAGAAATGCAGCTATAGCCCGTAATTTGTACAAACCTTCTTGCGCTGTAACGCTTCAATTAGCCTGATCCTGGTAGCTTCAGAAAAAGTTTTGTAACTTTTCAAAGCCTTGGGGGGAAGTATACTAAATGCTGAAAAAATTGTGCAAATCGGTTCAGGCTTTGAAAAGTTACAAAATTTCTGAAGCTACTCAGTGCTTGTGGAGCGTTACAGCGCAAGTAAGGTTAGTACAAATTCGGGCTATAGCTGCATTTCTTTTCAAAATAGAAGCTTGTTGGAGTTTTTTAGTGCGGTAAAGGTATTCCTGATGCTTCTTAGCAGTTTTTTCTTGAATTTGGGCCTCAGGCTTAGGCTTTAGGCTTAGTGCTTAGGCTTGGAGCTTAGGTGGCTTAGGCTTAGTGCTTTGCTAGGCTTAGTAGGTGGGCTAGGAAAGGCTTAGTCTTAGTTGCTTGCATCAAATAAAAGGATATATGCTACTGCGGAATTATAAATAAAGCTGCCCTTTTGAACCGAAATTGGCTATCAGCGCCAGCGTGATGCTGAGCAGCAGTGACGTTTTGTATTCGTTATTTTATGGTATTCTTCATTATTAAAAATTGCTCCTTTTAACTAAAAATGGCTATTGTTCTTCAGAAAATGTAATTAATTTATTGTCTATGCAAAAAGAACCAATAACAATTTTATATGTGAGCTCAGTTTAACGATACATATTTTCGCCTATTATATACTGTATTTTGAAAAATTAACATTTTTTGGTATAAATGAGCAGAATATTTTGGAAACAAAGCTGAATTAAATATAATATTATAAGTTACGTTATGATGATCAAACTTAAGACTGATATTACGACTGTATCGGTGAAAATTTTCGAAAATTAGCCCCAGAATGTCGAAAAATGATGATTTTCGACAAAATTTGATTTTTTTCGAAAATCAATAAATCCACGTTTTTTTGCTTGGACAGGGCTAAAAATGAACTCAGGCGTCCGAAAACCTATAAAAACGTGTTTTTACATTGAAAAAATGTGAGTTTGAATTTCCCCCCCCCGCCGAACCTGCACCGTGAGTGACACTGAGCGGAACTTTTCCTATTTTTAGTTCAAACTACTGTGAAGGATCTACGAAAGCAATGCTCTGAGTTGAATCAGGAAGCCATTTGTTTGACGAACTCATTAAATAAAAAGGTACAAGCGTAATCAGTCGGTTTTTTATGAATATGATATATATACAAATATGCTTAGCCTTCCACATATATATATATTTTTTTACGTTTATGTTTTTGACGGGAATTCAAAAATTTGTGGGTTTATCTCCGCCTGCCTTTTTACTCAAATGTGTTTACTTAAATGAACGGCATTCAGATTCATGTTGGATAAAAGTCTTTTTGCTTTAACAGTTCTTTCGTTGAGTCCACACAGGTTCCTTTAGTTAGTTGACTAGAAAGAGCATATATATATGACTCGGTTTCTGAGAAAATCGACCACACGGTGCTTGGCTTTTTTGGCGACCCCTTTCGATTTGCTTTATTTTTTGACATTTTGTAGGTGAACCCACCACATTAACAAAACCGTAAAAATTAGCTCAGATTTCGCTGCAGTTTTTCCAATATACGACTCTGAAAATCACTATTTTTCGTAATTTTGATACCCTCAAGTTGTCGTCGCGTTAGTCAATGTTACTCCTGACATACACAACTTTCTATCATCTCCTATTAAGTCAACATTGATGAATATTTGGTGCTACATTTGGCTTAATTTGGTGTTGATACTGCAAGTATGTAGCTTACCAGAACCCTTTAAGTCGGATATTTTAGCACTTTTTCGACGCTCAATTTTTAGGTTTTTGGTCGAAACAAGTATCTCAAAAGGCCGGGCCGGTCGATTTGTTTTCATGCTTTCGTAGCCCTATTACCCTGCTTGGTTGATGCAAAAATTCAGCCAAATCGATTTGGGAGTACGACCTCTTTTTTGAAAAAATTTGCGACCAACTTTTCGTGAAATAACCTAGTTTGACGTTACAAACTCATTCAAGTTTCGTGCCTGTGGTTCCTTGTTGTCACGCTTTTTTGCACACTAAGACTAAATATAATTGTCTTTGAAATTGTGCAACTTGCTGTTCTAAAGCTGTTCGGGATTTCAGGTTACGTTAGTGTAAATGTCAATTTTTCCCTCAAAACGGGTTATCGAATTTTTACTTTTTGGTCTCTGGTGTTGAGGCCAAATTCAGGCAATCAAAAATTTTGTTGTAATTCACTTTTATGTGTATGCGTTGAGTTATTTTGGTGTCAAAAAGTTCGATATCGAAGGGGAAGTTGAAGAAATTTCGCACCGCCAGCATTGGCCAGCTGAAACATTGCTTGGACTCTACTTTGCCTCAAACAATCCCATCTTGCTCATTTTAAGTGCTGACAAATCAAATAATTCTGTGCACGCTAAAACTAGGTACTAGGACTTTGAAACTTTGTATTTAGTTTTTCTAAAATAGATGGTGTTTTTACGTCAGACTAGTGTAAATGTCAATTTTTTCTTCAAAAACATTTACCCAATTTTCATTTTGCGGTTTCTGGGGTCGCGACCAAATTTGAAGCCCCCTTTGAAACTAAGAATACCATTAAATCAATTATTTGCACATTTATAGCAAAAATTTGGAAGACTGTAATTTGTTGGGTATTAGCCTGGTATGAGAAGGCTGAAGCATGATTTTTTAGAAAAAAGCGCTATAGTTGAAATTAGCGGTAATGAAGTCTCGGCCGAAGTTGAATCAGTTAAATCAGCTGGTGACTATGTTTACAAGAATGTATATCAAACTCAAGAATGTATATCAACTGAAACCAAACCGCATTAAGCGATATAGATGATACGACGATTTAGTTCATTTGGATACTGAAAAGACATCTATAAAGAAGAGGCCACGACTCAGATTATGTTTTGCGAGCTATGTGTTTTATGAGAAGGAATTGGAAAAATTTTAGTACAGTACTCGATTTCATTTTATTTTGCCAAGTCTAGACCCCTTTCTAAGTTCCGAAATAGTTTATTTTTTTGTCATTATAGAACAGGACAACCCTTTCTAATCTATATAAACGTACACTTATGATTCCTCTTCTATATGATATAGTATGTTATAAATATACATGTACATAGTTGGGGGGGATGGGGGGTGGAAGACCCGTCCAAAAAAATTCGGTCTTGGGGGAGGAAGGGGGGTCCCGCCAGGGGGAAAAGAGGGGAGAGGGTTCCGGCGGGAGTAAAATTTTGGCCAAAATTCGAAAAAATTGACATTTTTTGGTGAATTTTAAGTAATTTTTACCGAAATTTTCGCCAAAAATTTTCAAAATCGGTGTTTTTTGGTCAAAAAGGTTAAAAATTGCGTCATTTTTTTGGGAGGGGGGGGGGTCAAAAATGAGTTGACGCAGGGGAGGGGGGGTCCCTCCAAGGGGGGAGGGGTACCCAAAATTTTAGTGCTGTTACATGTATGGCTATACATTTCCTTGTTTTCTATCGTTTTATTTTTTCGCAAATAACGTTGCTTCCATAAACTTTCTTTCTTGTGTTTGTTAACAATAAAATATAAATGAGTTAATCCTATGCACTTTTTGCGAGAGCATTTACATAGATTTCACCATGAGTACTAGTATTACTCCACAGCCGCTACAGTAATCTGCACTAAATTTTGTGTGCATAAACTACAACATATGTGCTATTAGTCTGTGTAAAAAAAACTAAACAGAAAAATTGATAAATGCGACTAAAAATGGAATGTGAATAGGGTTTTTTTCGTCAATTTTCCGACTTTGAGACATTATTGCAAACTATATGCTGCACCAATTTTGCTGAAACTTGACAAAATAATTTGTCTTTTGGTAGATTTTTAAAATATAGAAAGAGCAATTTCTAACATTTTACTGAACAAGTTTTACAGTCGCGCAAAACCGACTGCTTTCGCGACACTACCCCCTCAACTGATTCACCTTCGGCCGAGACTTTATTACCGCTGATTTCCACTATAGAGCTTTTTTCTAAAAAACCATGCTTCAGTCTTCTCATACCAAGCTAATACCCAACAAAGTATAGTCAGGGGGGGGAATAAAAACACGCATAGGGAACTAAGCTCATAACATCAGATAGGTTTGATGTTGAGCAATGGTGCCCACATCAGCATGTAGCTTGTGGCAAGAGCTATTGATTGGTGTAGTAAAACCGAATATACCTCATGCGCATATTGTGCCAAACCGGTTTCCAACCGTGTTTTTTTACCCCGCATGTGGGCAAAAAAACACGGCTGCGGCGGAAAAAAACACGGGTCATTTTTTGCGAGCACTTCGCTTTTCTAATGTTTTTCTAGTTTAAATCTTGTTTTTTATAACTTTTAAGCTTTTTAAACTGCTCTAAACTTTCAAAATCACAACGGGCATCAAGTTATATCCGACCTGATTCTACTGCCCCTGCACGGTGTAACTCCATATTTTAGCCCTGTCAATGGGCCTGATAAAAAATATGGCGCAGAAAAATCATTCTACATCACTAAAAAACATTTCTGACACAAAATGAGTGTGGTTTATACGTCTTAAAAAATTGACCTAAAATACGTGTTAAACATAGGGACCCGTCATCAGGGGCCATATCAACACAATACAATCAGTCCAAGGGCCAATTTTTTATGTGGAATTATGAGGTCACAGAAGTACTTCATACAGCAAGTTTGGGCCTGCTACCCATCTTCTCAGTACCTGCTTGTGATAAATAAAACCAATTTGAAGTGTGTTTTTTTTACCCGTTTTGGGTTGAAATTATGAGGGTAAAAAAACACACCCAAAACACATTATTATTAGAAAGGTAGCGGAAAGCAAGGTATGCCAAAAGAAAGACCACATAAAATAATGCTACTATGCACAACATGAAGTGTCAGTGTCAAAAGAGCTTCATGCTACAACCTTAGCAACTTATTAAAACCCTTACGTTTTTGACAATTTTTTGGGTGTCAACTTTGAGCTTGTGGGTCTGCCATACATTCTGAACTTCAGTAATGACTAATGCAATAGAATTACAGCATATGACGTACTTTTTCTATTGCAGTATGTTACAGCTCTGTAACCCTTGTGCCGTGTTTTTTTTACCCCTCTTTTACTCCGTGTTTTTTTTACCCCCCCTGACTATACAGTCTTTCAAATTTTTGCTATAAATGTGCAAATAACTGATTTAATGGTATTCTTAAACATGAACTATACAATAATGTTTTGAAGTGTGATTGTTTTGAATATATACGTTTATTGTCAAACCAACTACCACGCTGTCAAGCAAGACAACATATGGAGCTATTACAACCCAACTCCAAACCAAATCATTGAAGTTCTGGTAATATATATGCAAAATAAATTTTGATTTAACGCTACTTAATATGAGCGACTGGAGATTTTCTGACGCAAGAAGAGTCAAGGCATGTGCCAGCTCGCCATTTTTGGTGCAAAATTTCACAATATTTAACATAAAATTTCACAATATTTCATATAACACATGCATATAAAAGTGATTTACGGCTAAATGTTGGGGGCTTCAAATTTGGTCGCGACCCCAGAAACCGCAAAATGAAAATTGGGTAAATGTTTTTGAAGAAAAAATTGACATTTACACTAGTCTGACGTAAAAACACCATCTATTTTAGAAAAACTAAATACAAAATTTCAAAGTCCTTTATACCTAGTTTTAGCGTGCACAGAATTATTTGATTTGTCAGCACTTAAAATGAGCAAGATGGGATTGTTTGAGGCATAGTAGAGTCCAAGCAATGTTCCAGCTGGCCAGGTTTGGTGCGAAATTTCTTCAACTTCCCCTTCGATGTCGAACTTTTTGACACCAAAATAACTCAACGCATACACATAAAAGTGAATAACAACAAAATTTATGATTGCTTTGATTTGGGCCTCAACACCAGAGACCGAAAAGTAAAAATTCGATAACCCGTTTTGAGGGAAAAATTGACATTTACACTAACGTAACCTGAAATCCCGAACAGCTTTAGAACAGAAAGTTGCACAATTTCAAAGACAAATATATTTAGTCTCAGTGTGCAAAAAAGCGTGACAACAAGGAACCACATTCACGAAACTTGAATGAGTTTGTAACGTCAAACTAGGTTATTTCACGAAAAGTTGGTCGCAAATTTTTTCAAAAAAGAGGTCGTACTCCCAAATCGATTTGGCTGAATTTTTGCATCAACCAAGCAGGGTAATAGGGCTACGAACGCATGAAAACAAATCGACCGGCCCGGCCTTTTGAGATACTTGTTTCGACCAAAAACCTAAAAATTGAGCGTCGAAAAAGTGCTAAAATATCCGACTTAAAGGGTTCTGGTAAGCTACATACTTGCAGTATCAACACCAAATTAAGCCAAATGTAGCACCAAATATTCATCAATGTTGACTTAATAGGAGATGATAGAAAGTTGTGTATGTCAGGAGTAACATTGACTAACGCGACGACAACTTGAGGGTATCAAAATTACGAAAAATAGTTATTTTCAGAGTCGTATATTGGAAAAACTACAGCGAAATCAGAGCTAATATTTACGGTTTCGTTAATGTGGGAGGTTCACCTGCAAAATATCAAAAAATAAAGCAAATCGAAGGGGGTCGCCAAAAAAGCCAAGCAACGCTGAACGGGGAATGGTCGATTTTCTCAGAAACCGAGTCATATATATATATGCTCTTTCTAGTCAACTAACTAAAGGAACCTGTGTGGACTCAACGAAAGAACTGTTAAAGCAAAAAGACTTTTATCCAACATGAATCTGAATGCCGTTCATTTAAGTAAACACATTTGAGTAAAAAGGCAGGCGGAGATAAACCCACAAATTTTTGAATTCCCGTCAAAAACATAAACGTAAAAAAATATATATATATGTGGAAGGCTAAGCATATTTGTATATATATCATATTCATAAAAAACCGACTGATTACGCTTGTACCTTTTTATTTAATGAGTTCGTCAAACAAATGGCTTCCTGATTCAACTCAGAGCATTGCTTTCGTAGATCCTTCACAGTAGTTTGAACTAAAAATAGGAAAAGTTCCGCTCAGTGTCACTCACGGTGCAGGTTCGGCGGGGGGGGGAAATTCAAACTCACATTTTTTCAATGTAAAAACACGTTTTTATGGGTTTTCGGACGCGCTGAGTTCATTTTTAGCCCTGTCCAAGCAAAAAAACGTGGATTTATTGCTTTTCGAAAAAAATCAAATTTTGTCGAAAATCATCATTTTTCGACATTCTGGGGCTAATTTTCGAAAATTTTCACCGATACAGTCGTAATATCAGTCTTAAGTTTGATCATCATAACGTAACTTATAATATTATATTTAATTCAGCTTTGTTTCCGAAATATTCTGCTCATTTATACCAAAAAATGTTAATTTTTCAAAATACAGTATATAATAGGCGAAATATGTATCGTTAAACTGAGCTCACATATAAATTGTTATTGGTTCTTTTTGCATAGACAATAAATTAATTACATTTTCTGAAGAACAATAGCCATTTTTAGTTAAAAGGAGCAATTTTTAATAATGAAGAATACCATAAAATATACGAATACAAAACGTCACTGCTGCTCAGCATCACGCTGGCGCTGATAGCCAATTTCGGTTCAAAAGGGCAGCTTTATTTATAAATCCGCAGTAGCATATATCCTTTTATTTGATGCAAGCAACTAAGACTAAGCCTTTCCTAGCCCACCTACTAAGCCTGAGCATAAGCACTAAGCCTAAGCCTGAGCCTAAGCTCTAAGCCTCAGCCTAAGCACTAAGCACTAAGCCTAAGCACTAAGCATTAAGCCTAAGCACTAAGCCTAAGCCTAAGCCTGAGGCCCAAATTCAAGAAAAAAACTGCTAAGAAGCATCAGGAATACCTTTATCGCACTAAAAAACTCCAACAAGCTTCATATTTTGAAAAGAAATGCAGCTATAGCCCGTAATTTGTACTAAACCTTACTTGCGCTGTAACGCTTCAATTAGCCTGATCCTAGTAGCTTCAGAAAGTTTTGTAACTTTTCAAAGCCTGAACCGATTTGCACAATTTTTTCAGCATTTAGTAGCTTAGAAGTTACTCTTTCAATGGTAGCAGCAGGTTTTCATTTGATTCAGTATTCTTGCCTAAATCCATTTTTGCGCGAAAAATTTCATGTAAAGTTTAATTTTTGGACAACGTTTGATTTCCAGCTAAAGCTTACATCCTACAAACTTCTAACCTAGCCTATTCGAAAGAGCGTTCAATTTTGACCCCCCCCCCAGGTTTGGGGGATATATATAAGGGGGACTCCGGATCATTAGTCGAAAAAATGCCGTTTTTCCGACTTATTCCACCCCAAAGGGTTTTAACACTAATAATTTCACTCTAGATTTTTATTAAAAGGGGCGACAGCTATTTTGGGGGCTAGAGATCAGATTGGGGGCTTGGCTGACGATGGGGGTTCTATATTTTTATTAAAAGATGGGGTAGGAAGCGATTTATGGCCAAAAATAATTTCCCCCCCCCCGCCGAACCTTGACCGTCACTCACGTTCTATTACCTGTATGTGCCTTTGCGTACATATATACATACTATAACGAAATGTATAATATACACATTATTCAGAATGGAAAATGTACGAAATTCAGAATAATTCCAAGCAACTTTTCTCAAATCGAACAGGTTTTCTTGAAACAAAAATGCTTTCTCTGGAACGCTCTACTGGGAAAAATAGACGAAAATGCCATCAAACTAAATCTTACTCTCGAAAGCTAAAACACAAAAAACACCAACTTTCACGTAAGCAACTCTGTCGGGATGACAAATGCCGTTCTTGACGCGACACTTCTGCAAACAGGCGTTCAATATCAGCGTCCATCAAGAAAAGCTCGGCATGAACAAACTGTTGGATTGACAGCTAAATGAGTAGTCTAGTAAAAGTTTTATATGAATTTATTTAAATGCAGTTGGGGGCGGAACTAGTGCACCTATTTTTTTAGTAGAGAACCTTAGGGGAAGCACTTTTGGTTCAAGCACCCCTATTTTATGTTTTGGAATTTCTGAGATACGACCCCCCGAAATCTGGGATCAAGTGCAGTTGAATGGGGGGAAATAGTGGACTTATTTTTTAGAGTAGAGCACCTCAAGGGAAGCATTTTTTGTAATAGAACCCATCTACCAATTTGTATTTTCTGAGCTATGACCCCTTGAAAATTGCATTTTCAGGGTTTTGGTAAGCACTAAGCAGGTCAAAGTAAGAAACGCAGGCCAAAGTTCGAAGCCAAAAAGGGCTATATTGTTTGTTTTTGGATAGTTTTGAGTGCGTTATGATGTTTTAAGGCATCGTCTAGGCTTAACAGCCAGGATTTTCTAGGCTAAGCTGGCAGAATTTTTTCTGAAAATTTCTATTTTTGGTACCTAAGCCTGAGCCTAAGCCTAAGGCCGTGTTTACATTGAGCTTTTTTTCGCCATTTCCGGCTTTTTTTTCAGCTGCTCGAAAGCCGGAAACGGCAAAAAAAGCTGGAGCAGCTGAAAAAAAGATGGAACTGCAGCGTTGTCATGACAATGGAGCAGCTAGTCTATAGTGACACAGGAAGCCCAATTAGATGAAAAAATAACAATAAATTATACTCAAAACAAGAAGAAAATTTTAGCAATATTTCACTGTAATTTCTACTAATTATTACTCAAAATGCAACAAAAGATCTGCTGCATTTCAGTAAAATATCAATATCGAAATTTTTTCAACAAAATATCAACAAAATTTATACAAAAATCTGAACCCATTTCAGCAAGATTTCAATAACATATCCAAGACTTTTCAACTAATTTTCAACTAAAAAACTAAATCTGAGTCCAACGTTCAACAAATTTTCAATCTTTTTATCATCATTTTTTCAACAAATTGTCATCAATTTAACGTTCTGCTATCAACAAAACGTTTACATTTTTTCTGTAAAATTTCATCAATTTATCATTAATTTTTCAACAAAGTTTCATCAATTTAACGTTCTGCTATCAATAGTAAGTTTAAATTTTTCAGTTAAATTTCGTCAATTTATCATCTTTTTTTCAACACATTTTTATAAATATTACATTCAGCTATCAACAGTAAGTTTACATTTTTTCTGTTAAATTTCATCAATTTAATATCATCATTTTTTTCAACAAATTTTCATCAATTTAACACTCTTCTATCAACAGTAATTTTCCTTTTTTTCTTTAAAATTTCGTCCTATTAATAATTATTTTTTCATAAATTTTCATCAATTTAACATTCGGCTATTAACAGTAAGTTTACATTTTTTTAGTAAAATTTCATCAATTTTTTGTTAATTTTTCAACAAATTTGGTTCAAGAGCAGCTGGGGTGGGGAATAGTGGAGTGGATCTATTTTTGGAGGAGAGCACCTTGAGCGAAGCATTTTTTAAAATAGAACCACTATGCACAAATTTGGACTTTCTGAGCTATCAAGCTATGACCCCTTGAAAATAGTGTTTTCAGTGTTTTTGGAAGTGAACTTCAACTTAGGCCAAAGTCTGAAGCCAAAAATGGCTATATTTGTTTTGGGATAGCTGTGAGTGCGTAATGATGGGTCAGACCGAAGCGGGGGGGAATTATTTTGATTCTAATTCGCTTCCTACCCCATTTTTTAATAAAAATATGAAACCCCCATCGTCAGCCATGCCCCCAATCTGATCTCTAACCCCCAAAATTTTGTCTCGGCTAAGCTGGCAGGATTCTTTAGGCTAAGCTGGCAGGATGTTTGGATCAAGTGCAGTTGGGGGGGGGGAAATAGTGGACCTAATTTTTTGAGTAGAGCACCTTGAGCGAAGCATTTTTTGTAATAGAACCCCTATCCACAAATTTGGATTTTCTGAGCTATGACCCCTTGAAAATTGCATTTTCAGTGTTTTTGGAAGTGAACGTAGGCAAAAGTTCGAAGCCAAAAATGGCTATTATCTTTGTTTTTGGATAGTTTTGAGTGCGTTATGATGTTTTAAGGCATCGTCTAGGCTTAGTTGGCAGGATTCTCTAGGCTAAGCTGGCAGGATTTTTTCAGAAAATTTCTATTTTTTATTGCCTAAGCCTGAGCCTAAGCCTGAACCTAAGCCTAAGCCTAAGACTGATACAAAGCCTAAGCCTAAGCCCCATACTAAGCCTAAGCCCTAAGCCTAAGCCTTAGCCCAAGCCTAAATTAAGGCCAAGTTTGAATTTGGTCAAAAATTGGACGTTTCTGGCAAATTTGGCCAATTTTTCGGCAGGAACCCGGTGAAAGAGCCTTTGTTTTGATTCTAAAAAATTGTAAACAATAATCTGACACCATTTAGACACGATTAGAACGGAAAAAAACAAGAGCTTCGAAAAAAAATTGCAAAAACGTCCCTCACTGAGGGTTCAGATTTCCAGGGGTCGTATCTCAGAAAATCCAAAAAATAAAATAGGGGTTCTTGAAGCAAAAATGCTTCCCCCAAGGTGCTCTACTCAAAAAAATAGGTCCACTATTTCCCCCCCCAACTGCATTTAACCCGGATGGTTCCTGAAAATTTCTATTTTTCAGTACCTAAGCCTGAGCCTGATAAAAACTAAGCCTACGCCCTGAGCTTAATTCTACGCCCAAGCTATTTTCTCTAGTAAATTGACTAGTTTGTCGAAGAAGTGGGGGACATGCCTGGGGATTTTAGACGTATTAAAAACTTTCAACTTTCAGCCCCAACAGGTAATCGTATGATTCAGAACTGTGGCGCAAACTTTTTGTAAAAAAACATGAATTTTGGAAAGGACAAATTTTTTTTAAACACTTGTCCTAAAAAGATAAGCAACGGATGACTTTCAATACACAAAACATAATGATAGGCAAAACTTGGGTCTACTTAATGCAAAAAACCGCTTGCAATTTGAATTTGTAAACGCCGAGCTACGGCTTTCCAAAAAACACCTAAAAACGCAATTACCCCCTTAAACACGTTTAGAACGGAAAAAGCACGAGTTTCCGAAAAAAATTGCGAAAACTGTCCCTCACTGAGGGTTCAAATTTCGGGGGTCGTATTTCAGGAAATCCAAAAAACGAAATAGGGGTTCTTCATGCAAAAATGCGGCGTGTCTACACGAGGCCGAATCGTCACGAGGCCGAATCGCCATTTTTACATGTATGCTTAACTTAGGCTTGGGCTTAGGCTTAGGTTCAGGCCTAGGCTTAGACTCAGCCTTAGGTTTAGGTCAGAAAATAGAAATTTTTAGGAAAATTTCTGATAGCTAAGCCTAAATGTTGCCATAAAATAATAAAGGCGAGGCGATTCGGCCTGGCGACGATTCGGCCTCGTGACGATTCGGCCTTGTGCAACATTTTCGGCCTGGCGACGATTCGGCCTCGTGTTATACGACCAAAAATGCTTCCCCCAAGGTGCTCTACTAAAAGAAATAGGTCCACTATTCCCCCCCAACTGCATCTAACCTGATACTTCATTGAATTTTTTTGAAAAAACAATGAAAGCACAGATGAAACATTGTTCAGTTACGACACTTTTTGGTGGTAAAATGGAAAAACTGTTGAAATATTGTTGAAATTTCGAGTGAAATTTTAGTGAAAAATAAACGAAATTTTGTTAAAATTTGGATCAAGTGCAGTTGGGGGGGGGGAATCGTGGACCTATTTTTTGGTGTAGAGCACCTTGAGGGAAGCATTTTTTGTAATAGAACCCCTATTCACAAATTTGAATTTTCTGAGCTACGACCCCTTGAAAATTGCATTTTCAGTGTTTTCGGAAGTGAACGTAGGCCAAAGTTCGAAGCCAAAAATGGCTATAATCTTTGTTTTTGGATAGTTTTGAGTGCGTTATGATGTTTTAAGGCATCGTCTAGGCTTAGTTGGCAGGATTCTCTAGGCTTAGCTGGCAGGATTTTTTCTTACAATTTCGATTTTTTATTGCCTAAGCCTGAGCCTAAGCCTAAGCCTGAACCTAAGCCTAAGCCTAAGCCTGATACTAAGCCTAAGCCTAAGCCCCATACTAAGCCTAAGCCCTAAGCCTAAGCCTAAGCCCAAGCCTAAATTAAGGCCAAGTTTGAATTTGGTCAAAAATTGGACGTTTCTGGCGAATTTGGCCAATTTTTTTGGCAGGAACCCGGTCAAAGAGCCTTTGTTCTGATTCTAAAAAATTGTAAACAATAATCTGACACCATTTAGACACGATTGGAACGGAAAAAACAAGGGCTTCGGAAAAAAATTGCGAAAACGTCCCTCACTGAGGGTTCAGATTGCGGGGGGTCATATCTCATAAAATCCAAAAAATGAAATAGGGGTTCTTGAAGCAAAAATGCTTTCACCAAGGTGCTCTACTCAAAAAAATAGGTAAACTATCCCCCCCCAACTGCATTTAACCCTAAAATTTTACCAACAATTTTGTTAAACTTGTGACGAAATTTCGTTGAGAAATGAATGAAATTTTGTTGAAATTTTACTGAAAATTTTGTCGAAATTGTGATGAAAGTTCGTTGAAAAATGAATGAACTTTTGTTGAAATTTTACTGAAAATTTTGGTGAAATTGTGACAAGAGTTTGTTGAAAAATTATTGAAATTACGTTGAATTTTAGTAGAAATTTCATGGAAAAATAACAGAAATTTTTCAAAAAATTGTTGAAAATTTGTTGCCATTTTGTTGAAAAATAAATGAAATTTTGTTGAAATTTTACTGAAAATTTTGTTGAAAATGTGACGAAATTTTGTTGAAAATATCGTGAAATTACGTTGAATTTTAGTAGAATTTTCATCGAAATATAACAGAAATGTTGCAAAAAATTGTTGAAAATTTGTTGAATTTTTGTTGAAAAATAAATGAAATACAAAAGAAAAATTTTTCAAAAATATTTCAACAAAATATCATCAACTTTTCGCCGCATTGGGTTTCCTGTGTGACCGCCATACTTATCTGCAATTTTTCAGCTGCTCCAGCTTTTTTCCAGCTGCTCGAGCAGCTGAAAAAAGCTGCAGCTTTTTTCAGCTGTTCGAGCAGCTGGGGCCGTATTCTCAAAATTACCTGCAGGTAAAGTTAGGCTAACTTTACCCACAGGTAAGGTGAAGGTAAAGTTAATTCTGTGGGTAAAGGTAAAGTTAAATTTGAAAACAAGGTTAACGTCGACGGTTGAGGTTAAAAATTTGCACAATACATTAACTTTGGCTGCGAAACAAGATAAAGCACTTTTCTGGCCCGAATATTAAAGGTAACTTTAGCTATCACATTGGCTTTAGTCATTGTTCGAGAATACGACTTTACCTTCACATTACCTGTGGACAAAGTTAGCCTAACTATACCCGCAGGTAATTTTGAGAATACGCCTACACCAGCTCCGACCTTTGCTGAGCAGCGGTTTAAAAATTTTCGGTTCGTGAGCCACCAAATCCACAAATTTTAGACACGCTCTTTTAAGTACAGACAAGTGACACGATACACATGTTATATGTTATGTATAGCAGGCGGAGAAAAAACCCCGCATTTTCATATTTCGTCTTGTAGCTCGTAGGCTATACGTTTTCACGGGAAGCCAAAAAAATCTGTCGTAGACCTAACCTTGCTCTAAACGCTGGGACCGGTTTCATTTCGTTATCTCTTACCGTTTTTTGACGGGAAGCCAAAAGCCTTTTTCCTCTTTGCCGGGGAAAAAACCATTTGAGGGAAAAAACCCATGTGGGGGGAAAACCCACCCCATAAATCACCCGAAAAGTGTATTAGCGGTAGTTTTTCAACGCTATGGCACGTATGTGGAGTAGTAGAGGCCCCTGATGCCAAAACTATACGCAGATTTGCTATGGGGCCTCAGGTGCACAAGTTTGAAAACTGCTCTTCGCAGCCCATTATAAAATTTTGAATTTTCAGATTTGAAAACAAAACACATTTATTTCGCCTGAAAACGTTAAAAACAACTATAAAGTTGCGATAACGCTTCAAATGCGTGCAAAATTTGCACTTTATGGCTACTTTTTACGCCATCGACGCTCAGTGTGGGGTACCGTAAGTGGTTGCGACTGGTCGTGACGCCCATAATTTAATTTTATTCGGTTATTTGGCGTTTAAACAAGAGAAATTAACAGGTTATAATTAAACACATACAAAAAACTGGCAATAGTACCAGAAAATACTACTTTTCGCTGCAAAGGGACCTTAAAATGACAAAGTCGGACTACTAGGTCCGTATTCCAGAATTCGATCAAGAAAGTGTCAGTATGCGTATTTTTGTGTTAATAATTAACGTCTATTTGCACTACCACGAGTCTTTTGGGGTAGCTACTAGGTTTTTCGACACAACCAGACCATTTTCAAAAAGTGGGTTTTTCCCCCACATGGGTTTTTTTACCCCGTCTAATTTCGGTCATGCCCCCCCTCGTGCAAAAGATGGAGGGACCTGCCACTGCGGTCATGAATAGAGGAAGGATAGTCCTCTGTAAAAGTGTTTTTACATTTGAGCTCACATCTTTTAGTGCTGAAAAATGAGACTCCAAAATTCACCTCCCTTGGAGCCATGTCGGGTCAAAAATGGGGGGGTCTAATTTTTGACTCATAAAAAATACCAGCGAGACCCCTTTTGGATACCGCTTATATACGTTTGCCTACAGGGACTGTACTATACGCTAGCAAAGTTTTAGACCTGTACCACGTACCCAAGGTCCGGAACTGAGTGGGTTTTTTCCCCTAAAAATGGGGTGGGTTTTTTCCCCGCCTGCTATATGTTATAGTTTTTCAGACAGCAATATGAGCCGATAAGGCAAAATACCTAGCTCTTTAACGCTCTTTGGACGATATTTTGTTATAAGATTCTTATAGCAAGCTCGCAGACATGTTGCGAGGTTGTCTTTTCTAGCAACCTCGCAGACATGTTGCGACGTTGTCTAATGGCAACCTCGCAGGCATGTTGCGACGCTGTCTAATTAATGGCAACCTCGCAGACATGTTGCGACGTTGTCTTATTGAAACCTCGCAGACTTGCTGCGACGTTGTTTTATGGCAACCTCGCAGACAAGGGCAATTATGTTGCGACGTTGTCCTACTACGACAAACTCGCAGACGACTTGACCACCGGCGAGTGCTGCGAGGTTGGTCTGACTGGTCGTGCGAGGTTGCGGGGTTGGTGCCTACACCGGTGTAGGCTGGGTGTAGGCGCTGCCCATGTGTGGCTATGTCCCCTTAAAAATTGCATTTTCAGTGTTTTTGGAAGTGCACGTAGCCACGTAGGCCAAAATTTGACGCCAAAAATGGCTATAATCTTTGTTTTTGTACAGTTTTGAGTGCGTTTTGATGTTTTAGGGCATTGCCTAGGCTAAGCTGGCAGGATTTTTCCTGAAAAATTCTATTTTTTAGTACCTAAACCAGAGCATAAGCCTAAGCCTGAAACTAAGCCGAAGCCCTAAGCCTAAGCCTAAGCTCAATCCTAAATTGAGGTCCAGTTGTTGTTAGTCCAGTTTGAATTTGGTAAAAATAGACGTTTCCGGTAAATTTGGCTAATTTTTCAGCAGGAAAGTCGTCAAGGTGCCTCTGTTTTGATTACAAAAAAATTGTAAACATTATCCCGACTCCATTTAAACACGTTAAGAACGGAAAAAACACCAGTTTTCAAAAAATATTACGAAAACGTCTTTCACTGAGGGTTTAGATTTCGAGGGATCATATCTCAGAAAATTAAAAAAAATGAAATATGGGTTCTTGAAGCAAAAACGCTTCCCACAAAGTGCTCTACTCAAAAAAGTAGGTCAACTACATATTTCCCCCCCCAACTGCATTAAAACCCGACCATTCGTAAATCCGATCTACAAGTCTTCTTGTAAAAATACATATGTTTCCTCAGATGCATCTGCTTCAATGTATAACTTGGCATCATCAATGTACAGTGAAAGTTTAAAAAATTAACACAATCAGGCAGGCAAGTCATTAATGTGATAGAGAAAAAGAAGCGGTTCCTTGGGTTAACGGTTCCTTGGGGAACGCCGCTTTTAACCGCGACTGATTGGGATAGCCATTGACGCTGACAAGCTGAATACGGTTTTCGAGGAAGGAATTAATCCAATGTATTCAATGGTGAATGTATTGCGTCTAGCCAATCAGAAGCGGAGCTCGCTTCTGATTGGCCAGCCACATATTGCACAAAATAGCAACATGTGGTCTGGAAATGGCGAGCGCATCTGCCTGCTCTAAAATAAAGGCAGGTTGAAGAGTGTCTCACTCTTCTTCTAAATCGAGCGAGACACTTTTATGTACTCTTGACACTGACAAAGTCAATCTTTACATTTTTCGATAGCCTACCTACACGATTCATTTTTTTAAATTTTTGACCATGGCCTATTCACTGTGCAGTGACACCAAAAATTAGGCAGGCCCAAGAAACGGCCAATTTTTGTTGGTATCATTGCTCGTCATTAGTGTGGTGTTGGTGGTCGTCAGCCTATAGTGTACATACTACATACAATGTACTGTATATATGTATGTGTCATTGATCGTCAAAAGTGTGGCGTTGGCGTCTCTGCGGTGCAGATCCTACTACTTCAGATAATGAAAACAAGAAAAGCTCAAGCCTATCGTTCGCGTGTAGCTGTTGAGCACCTAGCGAAACCTCCAAAATTTATAGCTCATGAGCCTCTCTGTAGGAACTCTTGTCTTGACGAGGAGCTACTGCAATTAGATGATTGTAATCGGTCATATATCAGTGATTGTGATACATTGTCAGCATGCAAAAATGTCATGTCGGGAAGCTCCTCTTCTGGGCTAGCTGCCATGGAAACTATTCGGCTACAGTTCAGGACTAAGTCGACTCAGACTATTGGCAGTCTTTGCTGTTGCGGTGTCTGCCCCGTAAGATCAAAAGAACCAGATCGCCAGAATGATCTACCTCTTGCATCTTTGAGACATAGCAACAGGCTAGTTGAAAAAAGAACCCTGGGCTCAACCAGCCACACCGACGGCAGTGCATGCTTGTCTGCAAAGAAAATTGCAAAAACTATTGCAAATGCCATTGCAAATGCCATTGAAAATTGCAAATGAATAGATGAAAGCAGTGAACGAAAATAAAAAAGACTTGGCAAAAAAATTTGCAAGCAGATTCTGCTCGTCAGTGGGATACAATATAGTTGACAGGGAGCATTTCTTCAGTCAGTTGGCTCACATCGCTGGTGTTCAATGTCCTCTTTGCATGTCTCAAAAAACTCCTTTTGATTGAAAATGACACTACTTGGCATGGCTGGTCATTCATGTTTTCTCTGACGTGTACTAAGTGCAAATTCTAACCTGTGGGGTAACGGACTATTATCCTCAAATTGATATTTTGGCCGTCGTTGGTGCTACTGCTGCCGGCTGCAGTCATAGTGGGCTTGTTAAACTAAGTGCGGTGGTTGGCTTGCCGCAGCATCCGACCAAACCAGGATGGTCCAGACTCACAAAGTTAGTCATAAAGAAAACTGTTGAAATAGCCCAAGAGTCAATGAACCAGGCAGCTGAAGAGGAACGATTGTTGCTGAAAATTAAGTTGCTGAAAATACTGTTGCTGAAAAAAAGCTCAATATAAACACGGCCTAAGCCTTAGCCGAAGCCTAAGCCTGATACTCAGCCTAAGCCCAACCCTAAATTGAGGCCCAGTTTGAATTTGGTCAAAAATTGGACGATTCTGGTAAATTTGGCCAATGTTTCAGAAGGAAAAGAGTCAACGTGCCTTAGTTTTGCTTCTAAAAAATTGTAAACATGATTCCGACTGAATTTAGACACGTTTTGAACGGAGAAAACACGCGTTTCTGAAAAAAATTGCAAAAACGTCCCTCACTAAGCGTTCAGAATTGGGGGGGTCATATCTGGGGCCGTATTCTCAAAATTACCTGCAGGTAAAGTTAGGCTAACTTTACCCACAGGTAAAGTGAAGGTAAAGTCGTATTCTCAAACAGTGCTTAAAGCCAATGTGATAGCTAAAGTTATCCTTAATATTCGGTCCAGAAAAGTGCTTTATCTTGTTTCGCAGCTAAAGTTAATGTATTGTGCAAATTTTTAACCTCAACCGTCGACGTTAACCTTGTTTTCAAATTTAACTTTACCTTCACCTTACCTGTGGCTAAAGTTAGCCTAACTTTACCTGCAGGTAATTTTGAGAATACGGCCCCTGAGAAAAACCGAAAAATGAAATAGGGTTCTTGAAGCAGGAATGCTTCCCCCAAGGTGCTCTACTCCAAAAAATAGGTCCACTATTCACACCCAACTGCATTTACCCCGAAATCTGGGGCCGTATTCTCAAAATTACCTGCAGGTAAAGTTAGGCTAACTTTACCCACAGGTAAAGTGAAGGTAAAGTCATATTCTCAAACAATGCTTAAAGCCAATGTGATAGCTAAGGTTATAATTAATATTCGGTCCAGAAAAGTGCTTAATCTTGTTTCGCAGCTAAAATTAATGTATTGTGCAAATTTTTAACCTCAACCGTCGACGTTAACCTTGTTTTCAATTTTAACTTTACCTTTACCCACAGAATTAACTTTACCTTCACCTTACCTGTGGTGGGTAAAGTTAGCCTAATTTTACCTGCAGGTAATTTTGAGAATACGGCCCCTGAGCCCTCAGTGAGGGACGAAGCCAGGGAAACCGACTTTGGCGTTTAATTTTTTTCAGCGACATTTTTGACCATAGCCTTGAAGAAAAGTTGTTCCGAATAAAATAAGCTTTCATTTGATGTGCATGATATTGCGATAAAAACTTTTTTTTGAACAAATTTGTAGTTGTAGCAAAAATTTTTTGTCGCAATATATAATTATGTCACTAAAATGTGCAATTTCTAAGCTTTAAGGTGGCGCTCCTGAGTCCTGAAATGTGGGTTTTGGCCATTATTTTGAAAATGCGCAAAAATAACCATATACCGTCAGAACAAAAGTTGTTCAGAATTGAATTTCCTTTAATTTGATGTGCATAACACATGAAAATTTTTTTTAACATTTCTCAGCTTTTTTCAGCAAGAAAAATAGATTTTCACGGAAATAGCTTTATAAGCTAGTGTATTTACACGTAAGTGATGATTTTGGAAGATTGAAAAACGCTAGTAGCTGTGTTTTACTAGAACATACTTTTTTCGGCGTTTTATTGAGTGTGGGCCAATTTTTTTTGTAAAATAAGACAATATTTTCCGCATGATGCTGAAAAGAAGTGCGTGTGAATACAAACGCAAATTTTCTGCTTGCGCTTTTAAAAAATGACTCAACGAAAAAAGTTAAAATTTGGCACATTAATGCACCTCGTTGTCTTCGAGCGGTCGCAAAATTTGATTTTGAGCAAATCGAAAGTGTTTAAGAATTTTAGTTAAATTTACGTTTTTCGAAAATCGTGATTTTGCTGTTTTTACATATACCAATCACATTCATCAAAAATAAGATTTTGCGACCGCTCGACCATGTTATGGCAAGCAAAATGAGCTATTGGTTGTGCAACAGCTATCTTGCTGTGAAGAGAAATCGCAAGCCGAAATTCCGCTCACGTTTGGGCTACAGTGAATGCTAATTTGTATCAATCAACTTCTTATTTTGTGTTTGGGCATACTTTTACACCAGCTTGTTATTGCACATCTAAAATTGGCCCCAGATTGACGTTTTTTGAAAAGTCATATTTCAGGAGCGTGGCGCTTCGGCCAGGTGCTATTTGGTCTTTATTTTATAAACGGTACATTTTCACAATTTTTGTTAAATAGAAAAGTTGTTCAGAATAAAATCAGCTTTCATTTGTTGCATATAACAAGTAGTTTTATGAAAGGTCAAAAATTGAGAATTTTAACGTTCAAGCTAGACAATTGTCATTATGCTGAAGATATTTGTCGTTGGTTCGCTTTTCTAGCGTAGCGTATTGCGTTCTTTCAAAGGTTATATAGTTTTTTTAGTTCTTTTCTGAGCCTAAGTTCTATTTTCGATGATTCAAAAAAATTTTAATATACACGGTTTTCTGGGTTTTTTTGTGTTGAATTTTTAAGAAATTTTTTTGATTTTAAAAGATTTTGACGATTTTTTGTTTGGTTTAAAAAGTTTTGATTTCGCTAAAATTTTGTGGCAAATTCATTGAGAAATTTTTTCTTCTTTACACAAGAAAACCAGTGAAGTTTCTGTAAAATTTGTTTTGCAGAATTTTCCGACGTTGTTTCTCCTTTCCATTCAAAGTTATTTTACAGACATTCAGAAAAGTTTAGTTTTACATAAATTTACGGGAATTTCTAGACCAACTGCAGTTGGGAGGGGAGAAATAGTGGACCGGTGCAGATTCGGCGGGGGGGGGGGGAATTCAAACTCACACTTTTTCAATGTGAAAACACGTTTTTATAGGTTTTCGGACGCGCTGAGTTCATTTTTACCACTTTCCAAGCAGAAAACATAGATTTATTGTTTTTCGAAAAAATTCAAATTTTGTCGAAAATCATCATTTTTCGACATTCTGGAGCTAATTTTCGAAAATTTTCACCGATACAGTCGTAATATCAGTCTGAAGTTTGATCATCATAACGTAACTTATAATAATATATTTAATTCAGCTTTGTTTTCAAAATATTCTGCTCATTTATACCAAAAAATGTTAATTTTGTAAACTTAATAGGCGAACTATGCATCGTTAAACTGAGCTCACATATCAATTGTTATTGTTTCTTTTTGCATAGACAATAAATTAACTACATTTTCCGACACAAAATAGCATTTTTAGTTAAAAGGAGCAATTTTTAATGAAGAATACCATAAAATACGAATTCAAAACGTCACTGCTGCTCAGCATCACGCTGCCTCTGACAGCCAATTTCGGTTCAAAAGCGCAGCTTTATTTATGATTCCACTTTATCCTTTTATTTGATGCAAGCAACTAAGACTAAGCCTTACCTAGCCCAAATACTAAGCCTCAGCCTAAGCACTAAGCCTCAGCCTAAGCACTAAGCCTCAGCCTAAGCACTAAGCCTCAGCCTGAGGCCTAAATTCAAGAAAAAAACTGCTAAGAAGCATCAGGAATACCTTTATCGCACTAAAAAACTCCAACAAGCTTCATATTTTGAAAAGAAATGCAGCTATAGTCCGTAATTTGTACTAAACCTTACTTGCGCTGTAACGCTTCAATCGGCCTGATCCTGGTAGCTTCAGAAAAAGTTTTGTAACTTTTCAAAGCCTGAACCAATTTGCAAAAATTTTTCAGCATTTAGTAGCTTAGAAGTTGCTTTTTCAATAGTAACAGCGTTTTCGTTTTTCCGACTTATTCGACCCCTAAGGGTTTTAACACCAATAATTTGACTTCAGATCTTTATTAAAAGGGGTGACAGCGATTTTGGGGGCTAGAGATCAGATTGGGGGCATGGCTGACGATGGGGGTTTCTTATTTTTATTAAAAGATGGGGTAGGAAGCGAAATATGGGCAAAAATAATTTTCCCCCCCGCCGAATCTTGACCTAGTGGACCTATATAGTGGTGCGGGGAAAAAACCTACTGCATCCTGGCCGACCTTAGACATTGGCCTTTTTGAGTTGGAAAGCGCATTACAAACTGACTTACCGCACCAATTTTTATGCAGTTCCAAGGCCCGTAGCATTTTTTATGAAATATCAAAATTTTGCATGTTGAAAAACTTCAAAGTGACAAAATTTTCCAAAATTTTGACTTGTCATAACTTTGAAGAAAAACAGTTTTGGCCAACGCCAAAAGTGTTTTTCAAGAGAGTTACCTTCCATCTATACTTCTGAAGCTGAAAAACAGGAAAAACGTTATGGTTCATATGCCTGTGACAGTTCAAAGTTTGTTCGGGAAAAAACCCTATTTTGTTTGGCGACAAGTTTTTGCTAAACTCACCCACTGTTGATACAAAAGTTGACTGATCTGGGGTAAGAACATGCGTAGACTTCGTTAAAACCGATTGTTTTGCCGTAAAACGTTTTTTCCGTTATGTCACATACCCTGACACCCCTTACGAAACCTGTTTTGGTGTTTTTTCCGGCCAATTTCGCTTCGTGAGCCACCGATTTTTGCTTCCTGAGCTACCTTCAAAGCATTCTGGGGGGGTTAAGCACCTGTCTGGGGGAAGGGTGGGTGAAGATGCCTTATTGGGGGAGTAAAGACCCCTTCCCAAACCCCCCCCCCCACAGGAAAACTTTTTCCAGAAAATACCCAGAAAAAATTTTCTGGGTTTTTTCTTGCTTTTTTCTGGGTTTTTTCTAACTCCATTTGTCGAATTTCTGGGTTTTTTCTGAGGTTTTTTCTATTGATTTCTGGGAATTTTCTGGAAATTTTCTGGGTTTTTTCCGGGATTTTTCTGGGTTTTTTCTACTTTCCAGTCTCACTTTCTGGGTTTTTTGTGTACCGAAACCTTATGGAAAAATGTTTCGCAGGTTTTATATATAAAGTCAAGCGAAGTCAAACTCAAGAAGTACTTAGTACATAACATCTATGTAACATAACATCCTTGTGTGTGAGTGATGTGTGCATGTATGTGTAAATTTGTGCTTTTTAACTAAAACTTATTTTTTCACTCATTTTTTTATTTTATTTTTTTCAATTTTTTTTTAAAATTACGAATTTAATCTACAGCACAAAAACTTTAGGCTTACTCACAGGAAGAATGTGTTTGAATGTTTTTAACATGTTTTTTGCACTTTCAATTAACATGCTTTTAACATGATTTTAACATGGTTTTAACATCTTTTAACATGTTTTTTGAATAGTGTTAAAAACATGTTAAAAACACGTTTTTCGCATTAAATTTGCAAATTTAACATATTTTTAACATGTGTTAAAAACATGTTAAATTTATGCTAAAACTTTTAGCATAGATTTAACATCTTTTTCGTATCTTTTTGGAATATGCGAAAAAGATGCAAAAAACATGTTAAAATCATACTAAGCTTTTTAGCATACTTTTAGCATGTTTTTAACATATGTTAAAATCATCTTAATTTTGAGTTAATTTGATGCGAAAAACATGTTAAATTGATGTTAAAATTTTTTAACATGTTTTTAACACCAAAAACGTGTTAAAAGGTATTAAAACCATGTTTATAACATGTTAAAATATGTTAGTAACATTGTTTGAATTGAATTGAATTGAATTGAAAAAGAAATCACATTAGCGCAATGAAGCCAGCCCAATGTTAAGAACTGAGCAATTCATACTAAAAATTTATAATATAGATGAAGGCTCTTCTTGCTTAAAATTGTGTTTGATAACTGTATTTCAGCATTTTTTAAACTGTATTTCAGCATTTTTTTATTTTTGGTTTAATTATAATCTGTATTAAGGTGGTAGTTGCGTTTTCGAGGTTTTTGTGATTTCTATGTAAACTTTGCGCCACCAGTACTCAAGTTATAAGTGACGCCTGAGCATGAATTTTTGGGACGGTACTGTAAAGGTCAAAATCCCCAGGCATGTCTCTCACTTTTTCGAAATTTCATTTGTGGACGTTTTTAGATGGTTTTAATTACAAGAACATATCTTAAATTTTCGGCGCGTTTGCTTTTCAGCTATTTTCTCAGTAAATTGACTAGTTATTAAAAAAGTGGGGGACATGCCTGGGGATTTTAAGCATGTTAAAAACCTTACCAACATTCAGCTCCAACAGGTAATCGTATGATTCAGAGCTGTGGCGCAAACTTTTTGTAAAAAGTTGTAATATTTTGGAAAGGACCTGTCTTTAGTCGCTTATACTGGAAACAAAATCACAGGTTAAATTTCAATGCATGGCATACATTTAGGAAAGATATTGTTCTACCTAATGCAAAAGACCGCTTGTGATTTGAATTTGTAAACGCTGAGCTAAGCCTTTGCAAAAAAACACCTAAAAACGCAATTACCCCCTTAAGGTGGTAGTTCCAGAATCGCAGTTTTTTTACATGAGGCTATTTTCAAAGCTTTTTTTCAGAAGAACCAGTGAAGCAGGAATAAAATGGGTACAATTTTTCGAAACAAGACTCAAAAGTGTCTACTATCACGTTTTAATCACTGATAAAATCCCACGTTAAGACTAGCTACCCCATTGGCTTACAGTTCAGTAAGCCAACGCGGTAGCTAGTCTTAACAATGGTATTTTTTACCAAATAAAAAATGCTCTGGGTATTTTTTGGTGTAGTTTAAGAAAATCATAATCTCGTTACTCGTAATGTATAGATCGGTCAGAAAAACAGGTCACTGCGATTATGGAACTACCACCTTAAGGGGGTAGTGTCGCGAAAGCAGTTTTGCTCATAGGCTGTGAAACTAGAACTTTTTGTTTTGAAGTAGTACATGCAATGAGAAGCTAGTCCAACGCTGTATGATATCAAATAATTACTGCCAGACATCACACTATCAATATTGACAAATATCTTGGACCAATCATCATTTGTAAGCCAGACATCACACAATAGTGACATAAAAGTTCGAAAAATTAAGCCAGATATCAGATTGGCCAGCTTGTGAAGTACACATAATGTGTGGACGCACAATTTTTTGCGACAAATAAGAAAATTGAAGGTTCGTTTTTCTTCTGATTTGAAAATAAGCGTCTAGATTTTCCACAATTTATCATTATTGCTATTACTATTTTACAGTTTGAGTACACCTTCACAGTTCAAACTAGTATTACTCCACAGCCGTTACAGCAATCTGCACTAAATTTTGTGTGCATAAACTACAACATATGTGCTATTAGTCTGTGTAAAAAAACTAAACAGAAAAATTGATAAATGTGACTAAAAAATGGAATGTGAATAGGTTTTTTTTTCGTCATTTTCCCGACTTTATTGCGACATTATTTATTGAGACATTATTGCAAACTATATGCTGCACCAATTTTGCTGAAACTTGGCAAAATAATTTGGCTTTTGGTAGATTTTTAAAATATAGAAGAACAATTTCTAACATTTTACTGAACAAGTTTTACAGTCGCGCAAAATCGACTGCTTTCGCAACACTACCCCCTTAAGGGGGCGATCCGGGAATCGGGGGTTACATCGAAAATTGGCAAAAAATTGGCAAATGTCAAACTTTACTATACATATATGTACTATGGCACAAAAGAACACTGGAGGCAAAATTTCAAATCACGTGATCATGTCACGTGATCATGTCACGTGACTCCCAGAGCACGAAACGTGAGTGAATTTTCGGCAAACAATAACTCTGCTTATACTTTGCGTATAGTCACACTTTATATACCAAAATGTAGGTTATGTGCTTCTCTAGTTGAACACTATTTTGGTTTTTAACATTTATAGTTTTTTTAAGTTTTAATTTTTCATTACGACTAATAAAATCTACATATCGTCTGTTTGCAAAACCGAAAAAAAGCCTTGATGCACTGGCTTACTTGCTGAATTTGTGTAAAAGTCGTTGAAGCTCTCCTTCTCGCAAAGCTATGCACATGTGAGTGTGCGTGTGTGTTTTCAAAAATACTCAAATTTAGGCTCAGGTTTGGATTCAGGCTTAGGCTTAGTCCCAGAGTTAGTATCAAGCTTAGTTTAGGCTCAGGCTGAGGCTCAGGCTTAGGCTGGAATTCACAACCTAACACTAAGGCCCGTATTCACATACTAACACTAACGCTTAAAGTTAGTGTTTACACTAAGTGTTAGCGCTTATAAGCGCTAAGTGTTATTCACATACTTAGTGTTTATTTAAGCGCTTAGCAAACACTAACGCTTAACTTAGCGTATCAATTTTGTATTCACATACTTAAAATTTAGTGTTTGGCTTAGAATTAAGCGCTTAAGTTTAGGGACCTCGGGAGCTCCCTAAGCGCTAAGCGCTTAGTTAGGGGATGGTGTGTGGAAGGGATAGAGAGAGTGGGGGAGGTTTTTGGCCGCCATGGGAAGAAAGGGCATGCAATTTAGGATATATTAGTGACATTTTCCGACCAATTCGATCCATTTTGCTCGTTTAATCGCCAAAAATAAAAAATGCACTTTGTTGTCCAAATTCGTTTTTTTACATTTTTGAGTAGAGCATCTTAATCGAAGTAATTTTTCTTCAAGAACTTCTATTTGAAAATTTATATTTTTCACGATATGCCCCCTGAAACATGTAGAGCTGATTTTGCATTTTTCAGGAATCCACCTGCTGAAAACATTTTTTACAAATGTATAGTTCGAGAAAAATATATATTATTAATAAGAAATAGTAATTTAAATAAATCTACAATCGGATTTATAAATATCAAATGGATATGCCGACAAATAACGAATTCCGGATCCACATCAAGCTGGGAGCGCACTCCAAGCCAAAGCCAAAACTAAGCACAAAAGTTGCTAAACGCTAAGTTTAGTATAACACTAATTTTTAAGCGTTAATTTTGTGAATAACAGTTTAGTACAAATTAAGCGCTAACACTTAGCAAACGCTTAGCGTTAGTATGTGAATAACTCTTAGTATGTGAATTCGGGCCTAAGGCCCGTATTCACATACTAAGTGTAACGCTTAAAGTTAGTGTTTACACTAAGTGTTAGCGCTTATAAGCGCTAAGTGTTATTCACATACTTAGTGTTTATTTAAGCGCTTAGCAAACACTAACGCTTAACTTAGCGTATCAATTTTGTATTCACATACTTAAAATTTAGTGTTTGGCTTAGAATTAAGCGCTTAAGTTTAGGGACCTCGGGAGCTCCCTAAGCGCTAAGCGCTTAGTTAGGGGATGGTGTGGGGAAGGGATAGGGAGAGTGGGGGAGGTTTTTGGCCGCCATGGGAAGAAAGGGCATGCAATTTAGGATATATTAGTGACATTTTCCGACCAATTCGATCCATTTTGCTCGTTTAATCGCCAAAAATAAAAAATGCACTTTGTTGTCCAAATTCGTTTTTTTTACATTTTTGAGTAGAGCATCTTAATCGAAGTAATTTTTCTTCAAGTACTTCTATTTGAAAATTTATATTTTTCACGATATGTCCCCTGAAACATGTAGAGCTGATTTTGCATTTTTCAGGAATCCACTTGCTGAAAACATTTTTTACAAATGTATAGTTCGAGAAAAATATATATTATTAATAACAAATAGTAATTTAAATAAATCTACAATCGGATTTATAAATACCAAATGGATATGCCGATAAATAACGAATTCCGGATCCACATCAACCATGGAGCGCACTCCAAGCCAAAGCCAAAACTACAAAGCACAAAAGCACAAAACTACTGTAAGCACAAAAGTTGCTAAACGCTAAGTTTAGTATAACACTAATTTTTAAGCGTTTATTTTGTGAATAACAGTTTAGTACAAATTAAGCGCTAACACTTAGCAAACGCTTAGCGTTAGTATGTGAATAACTCTTAGTATGTGAATACGGGCCTAAGTGTAAACACTAAGTTTAAGCGTTACACTTAGTATGTGAATACGGGCCTAAGTGTAAACACTAAGTTTAAGCGTTACACTTAGTATGTGAATACGGGCCTTAGGCCCGTATTCACATACTAAGGCCCGAATTCGGGAGTGGGTAAAACACAGCCACCCTGCCAGCCCCGGCCCCAGCCCCAGCCCCAGCCCCAGCCACCCTTGGGTAAAACCCAGCCACCCCACCAGCCACCCCAAATAATCCTGATTAAAAAGATATATAAATGTGCAATTCTGCACCGTGCAATTTACGGATCAAGTGCAGTTGGGGGGGGGGGGAATAGTGGACGTATTTTCTGCTAATCTGCTTATTAATGGTTTTTCGTGTAATTCACCAATACACGGCCAATTTATGTCTATTTTATTGTGGTATATTTGGGGCCGGGGGTGGCTGGTGGGGTGGCTGTGTTTTACCCAAGGGTGGCTGGGGCTGGGGCCGGGGCTGGCAGGGTGGCTGGGTTTTACCCACTCCCCCGAATTCACATACTAAGAGTTATTCACATACTAACGCTAAGCGTTCTAAGCGTTTGCTAAGTGTTAGCGCTTAATTTGTACTAAACTGTTATTCACAAAATAAACGCTTAAAAATTAGTGTTATACTAAACTTAGCGTTTAGCAACTTTTGTGCTTAGTTTTGGCTTTGGCTTGCAGTGCGCTCCCTGCTTGATGTGGATCCGGTATTCGTTATTTATTCGCATTTCCATTTGGTATTTATAAATCCGATTATAGATTTATTTAAATTACTATTTCTTATTAATAATATATATTTTAACATAATATGTTATAACTTTTTCCTTAAAAGCTAGTGAAACACTTGAATTTGGGCTCGAAACACTTAAAATGTTAGTGTTTCAAGCCCAAATTTAAGTGTTTCACTAACTTTTAAGGGAAAAGTTAGTGTTAGTGTTAGGTTGTGAATTCCAGCCTAAGTTTTGTAATTTTGCAATTTATATGTTTATGTGCATAGCCTGGCGCGAAGAAAAGCTACGTTAAAAGTAGAATAAAATCAGTAAATTGTCCAATTTTTTTCAAATTTTTTGCTATAGAGATATGCACGTCAAAACCTCAGAAACAGTATTTTGGGCGGTGCAACTGATGCGGGGGGGAAAAATTCAAACTGATATTTTTTCACCGTGAAAATACGTTTTTATAGGTTTTCGCATGCTCTGAGTTCATTTTCAGCACTTTCCAAGCGAAAAAACGTTGATTTATACCTTTTCGAAAAATTCAATTTTTGTCGAAAATCATCGTTTTTCGACATACTGGGGCTGATCATCGAAAATTATGACCAATACAGTCGTAATGTCAGCCTGAAGTTTGATTGTCATAAATTAACACATAATAATATACTTAATACAGCTTTGTTTGCAATATATTTAGCTCATTTTTACTAAAACTCTTAATTTTGCCAACTAAATAAAGAGGCGAAATATGCATAGTTAAATTGAGCTTACATATCAAAAGTTTTAGTTTCTTTTTGCGTAGACATTAAATTTATTACATTTTTCTAGAAAAATATGCAGCATTAGTCATAAGTAGCGATTTCTAATGAAATCGAATGCCATCAATACGATCTGAAGGCGTCGCCGATGCTCAGCACCGCGCTGGCGCTAACAGTCAAGTTAGGTTTAAAAGTGCAGCTTTATTTATAATTCCACAGTGGCAATTCCTTTTATTTGATGCAAGCAACTAAGACTAACCTTTGCTGACCCACCTACTAAGCCTGAGCCTAAGCACTAAGCCTCAGCCTAAGCACTAAGCCTCAGCCTAAGCACTAAGCCTAACCTAAGCCTAAACCTAAGCACTAAGCCTAAGCCTAAGCACTAAACCTAAGCCTAAGCCCTAAATTAAAGAAAAAACCTGCTAAAAAGCATCAGGAATAACTTTACCACAGTAAAAAAACCCTAACTAGCTTTATATTTAAAACAAGCAGGCCCCAAAAGGGGCAAGGTTCCTTTGTTGAGTGAAAAATCCATATTTGTCACCCACATTTCGCCAAATTCAGCTTCGGCTTCAGTGTGCATTGCGATTCTTAATATTACATATCAGCGCTTGACATAAATACATACTGAGTTGCTGTAAAAACTTAAAAAGTTGGCCAGAAACATGTACTAGTTGCCGAAACTACTTTTGATTTTAAAACTCAGTTCACTTTATTGACAAAAATTTTAGTTAAAACATATTTTGCAGACAACAGTAGCTAACTACTTCTTTTGGAAAAAATTCAACTGTGGGGGTCGAACCCATGCCGTAAGACAATCATCTTGAACCATCCTCTTGAGATAGCGCCTTTGACCACTCGGCCACGCTACTTCTATTGCTGTGATGTTTATTGTCTCTGCTTCTGGAAAGAAACATGATTAATATGCGCATAATAAATATTCAAAATAATAATTAATATTTTTTAATAATACTAATTCTACCCTACACTAACTTTGCTTTAACTAACTGAAGAACTAGAGCTTATGCCACATTTTGAAGTTTGAAACTGGGAAACAGATAATAGTCTAGACAGTCACGAGAATTGTATGTATTTTGTCTGAAACATTACAATGCCCACAAAATTTTAAAGAACAGAAATCAATCTAAATTACAAGTTAAGATCACTGAAAAAGTGTTCTTTACAAAAGAGAGTAAAGTCAAGTACGTTTTCAAAAAAAAGAGCAGTCAGCTCCCATACTGACTTTACGTGTTAATCATATGCGCATAACAGCATGTAGCTGCTACTTTTACACTGCGCAGAGTTAATTTCAAAACAATAGTTCCTTCTCTAGAAGGAACAAAAAATTAGCAGCTATAGCCCGGAATTTCTACGGAACCGTACTTGTGCTGTAACGCTTCGATCAGCCTGGTCCTGGTGGCTTCAGAAAAAGTTCTGTAACTTTTCAAAGCCTGAACCGATTTACAAATTTTTTTCAGCATTTAGTAGCTTAGAAGTTGCTCTTTCAATGGTAACAGCAGGTTTTCATTTGATTCAGCATTTTTTTACTAAATCCAATTTTGCGCAAAAAGTTTCATGTAAAGTTTAATTTTTGGACAAAGTTTGATTTCCAGCTAAAACTTACATCCTACAAACTTCTAACCTGGCCTATTCGAAAGAGCGTTCAATTTTGACCCCCTCTAGGTATGAAGGATATAGGGGGACTCCGCAGCATTAGTCGAAAAAATGCCGTTTTTCCGACTTATTCGACCCCTAAGGGTTTTAACACCAATAATTTCACTTCAGATTTTTATTAAAAGGGGCGACAGCTGTTTTGGGGGCTAGAGATCAGATTGGGGGCATTGCTGACGATGGGGGTTTCATATTTTTATTAAAAGATAGGATAGGAAGCGAATTAGAATCGAAAATAATTTCCCCCCCCCCCCGCTTCAGTCTGACCATAGCCCCCAGTGGAAGCTACTTTTTTAGAATTCCCGATCGCGGGGGCCTGGGGGGGCGGTAGCCCCCAGGGCCCCGTTGCACCAAACACTGATAACTGATAAATTATCAGTTATCAGTAAATTATCAGTAAACTGCGTTGCACGGCGTTTACTGATAACTGATAATTATCAGTTATCAGTTATTAGTTATCAGTTATCAATTATCAGTGTTGCACAAAATTTACTGATAATTATCATTTATCAGTTATCAGTTATCAGTAAAATTTCCCCCATTTATCAGTGAATTATCAGTGTTCGTTGCACAAAGCAAAACACTGATAACTGATAACTGATAATTTTAGCCAATATTTTATCAGTGTTCGTCCACTGATAAATTTTATTTATTAGCATTTTCCAGCAACTACAGTTACTTTTGATGTATGTAAACAATGTTTTAATGAATTTTCTTGAAATTTTGCCGCTTTTTGCCTAATGTTTCATACTTTGGTACCATATTAGGGATGAAAACTGATTCAGTGTTCCAGTGTGGTTCATACAGTGTGCCAGCCACACAGCATTGTCTTTGTATAAGTGATAAAAAAAATTGATTCAAATGTGAAAATATATGCTTCTAAATCGATGATCATAAAAAAGTGAATATAATGACGAAGAAAATTTTAGAAAAACAGTCGAATTAACGCTAATTTTTACGTTTTTTACGGTTTACTGATAATTTATCAGTTATCAGTTATCAGTGTTCTTGTGCAACACTGATACTGATAACTGATACTTGATAACTGATAACTTATAAATGTCGTGCAACGCTATACTGATAACTGATAACTGATAGTTGATAACTGATACTTGATAACTGATAACTGATAAATTTTT